>CP092865.1:12631117-12769468 GCA_030710605.1 Cordylochernes scorpioides
TCATTTAGCTAGAAAGCTAGCCTTTCAGATGTAAATGTAAGATACTTGATGCAAGTTTATTTTGAAGACTCTTAATGGATACATCTTACAACTATAATCATACATTATGGTTATATATATACAGAAAAGTAGCTCTCTATTAGTATTTGTTTATAGAAAGATGCTATAGAGCGCTAGTGAAGTATTTTTATTGAAGTTTCGAACACACACAGGAAAATGGCTTCAATAGGATATAAAGATATATAGAGGGATAGATTTCCCGAGTTTCTGGAGCGCAGAACGCCAATTATCCAGGCTGTCCAGCTGACTAGTATAAACTAGTTGCCTAGAAGTTCTTATCGAGGTCTGAGTGGATTGCTGAGCTAAACCAGTTGACCAGGAATTTCCTTGCTGAGTCTGGAAGTCTGCCCATAGATGTAGGATTGAGGTGGGTCAGTCCAAACAGGATAGCTGTTTGTATCCTATGTCACAGTTGACCAGGAAGTTCCATGCTGAGGTCCAGTCTGGCCATATATGTAGGATTGAGGTGGGTTAGTCCAAGGTATAAACCAGTTGCCTAGAAGTTCTTATATCGAGGTCTGAGTGGATTTCTAAGCTAAACCAGTTGACCAAGAAGTTCCATGCTGAGTCTGGAAGTCTGGCCATAGATGTAGGATAGAGGTGGGTCAGTCCAAGTAGGATAGCTGTTTGTATCCTATGTCACAGTTGACCAGGAAGTTCCATGCTGAGGTCCAGTCTGGCCATAGATGTAGGATTGAGGTGGGTCAGTCCAAGTAGGATAGCTGTTTGTATCCTATGTCACAGTTGACCAGGAAGTTCCATGCTGAGGTCCAGTCTGGCCATAGATGTAGGATTGAGGTGGGTCAGTCCAAGCAGGATAGCTGTTTGTATCCTATGTCACAGTTGACCAGGAAGTTCCATGCTGAGGTCCAGTCTGGCCATATATGTAGGATTGAGGTGGGTCAGTCCAAGGTATAAACCAGTTGCCTAGAAGTTCTTATATCGAGGTCTGAGTGGATTTCTAAGCTAAACCAGTTGACCAAGAAGTTCCATGCTGAGTCTGGAAGTCTGGCCATAGATGTAGGAATGAGGTGGGTCAGTCCAAACAGGAATCTAGTATTAAGTGTCTATAAAATAAACTTGCAACGAGTATATTCGTTAATATATACGAACGTTTTATAAAACGATAGCTTTCGAGCTAAAATATCTCTACGGCAAAACTATTTCTCTATAATAAGACCAATAAGCTTGAAAATAGGGTTTATAACGATACCTTCTCATGTAGGCATGTACGGCACGAATTAAGCATACATTTTAGTAGCCTTGAAAATATATTACATAATTGCCTCTATATATAATTTAGTATGCTTGAACTGAAGTGGTAAATCTATTTTCCTGCTCAATTGTTGCCTTGTGATAAAAATATTCAAGAATTACTCTTTGGCATTTGTTGAGGATACACCTTATGTGTCAGAAAGTGGGACAGCTGAAGAGGAGGCGATATACTTGTTCTGTTGTTGTTTGTCCAGAAATATAACAACTCCATATGACGGGGCGTTCAAAATATCTACTGTTATACCCGATACTCGATTTAAGACCTACTGAATCAAAAAAACGTAATCGCATTTTGTTAACTTTGATGTTTAATTAATTTTCTAGAAATTTATATCAAACAGAAGAAGTCTGCACTTATAAAAGAAAAAGAAGTTTATTTTTCTTCCTTAAGTATATTTACATGCAACTCAAGCAAAACTAAAATTAAAATTAAAATTGAACGAACAAAATTTACATATCTTTTGATAGATTGAATTTTACCTTTTCTTGGTCAAAAAACAATATAAAAATAAATTAATTAATATTCAATCACTCATATTTAATTATTTTTTTTAAGTTCATCCACATCAACTCCCCCTTTTTTTAAGATAGCAATACTCATTAAGGTACATATCTATCCGGTGGTCTCCTCTCTCGTAGTGGATATCTCCGGGAAGGTGTAGATTCAGTCGGTGGTCCAGGTGTAGATTCTGCTACTATTGTAGCAGGAGTCAGGGGACTTGACGTCTGAGGCCTTGGGTAGCTTATTCCTTCTTCTGATGACGAAACATCCTTTCTCTCCATACTTCTCCTCATATAGTTAGTGTGTACTTTCCTTTCTATTCCATCAGTTTCTATCATACAGCTGTTGCTTCCCACTATTCTCTTTACAATCCCAAACATCCATTTCGGTTTTCCTCTTTCCATCCATCTGTATCTTACTCTATCATTTACTTTGTATCTATTGTTCTGTTTTTTATTTTTCAATCTCCCCACTCTTACTGATTTCTTGCTCAACATGGAAATCTTCGTTCTAATCTCGCGATTTAAAAATATTCCAGCCGGGGATTTCTCCGTTCTAGTCAAAGGACTCAGTCTATATGCATATAAAGCCTTAATCAAAGCAAACTCAAGGGGCAATTCCCTTTCCTCCGAAATAATTCTTTTCATAGTTTTTTTTATCTCTCTTACAGACACTTCCGCTAGTCCGTTGCTCTCCGGATGGTAAGCGGGGCTGAACATCGCATGTATGCCATTTCTTTCGAAAAATGTCTTTATTTCATAACTTCTAAACGGGGGCCCATTATCCATTACCGCCACCTCCGGGATACCATATCTGGCTAAACATTCTCTCAAAAAGTCTATGCAGAATCCCGCCGATGTATTTGGAACCATTTGACATTCTATCCAATTAGAATGCGCATCCACCAATATTAAAAAAGTTTTTCCCGCAAAATAGAAATAGTCAAGATGAATTCTCTTCCAAACTTTGTTTGGTGGAGTCCACTCGGTAAATTCCTGTTTTGGCAGCTTTGATGTGTTTTCCATACAAGTGCTACAGCTTTTAGACAGTTTCTCAATTTGCTCATCCATTCCCGGCCAATAGACAGAACTTCTGGCCAGAGTTTTCATTTTATTTACTCCAATATGATTTTCATGGATGATTTTCAAAACATATTCTCTTAAGGAATCGGGGATGATCATTCTATTTCCGAAAAACAGGCAATTTCTTACTATTGTTATCTCGTTTTTAATTCTATTATAAGGTTTTATATCTACCTCTGAGTCAACATCATACCTATCGTACTTGACTAACTTATATAGTTTTCTAAGAGTTGGATCTTCTTGGGTTTTGTACGATACCAAGACGTAATCTAATATCGAATTTTCTATTAATAATATTTCTCCCATTTCCTCTTCCTTCTCCCCTTTTTCAGGATTTGGAAATCTTGAAAGAAAATCTGCAAGAGGTATTTCACTTCCCTTAGTATACTTAATTTCAAAATTAAAATTTGATATTGAGAGTGACCATCTATGTAATCTATTTGCCACTAAGGCTGGTAAATTATTTTTATCGCCAAAAATGGCTAGTAATGGTTTGTGATCTGTATTAATAATAAATTTTCTTCCGTAAAGGAATTGTTTTAGCCTGTTTAAGGTAAAGAATATTGCTAATCCTTCTTTTTCTATTTGGGAATATTTCTTTTCTGTGTCATTTAGTGTTCTTGAAACAAAAGTAATTGGTTTCTCAGTGCCGTCTACAATATGGGAAATATATCCTCCAATACCATAATTTGATGCATCACAAGTAACATAAAGAGGTAAATCTTGCGAATAATGCGTCAAACAAGTTTTTGTACTAATCAAATTTTTACATTTTTCGAAAGCCTGGTCATGTTCATTTTTCCAATTCCAATTATAACTTCTTTTCAATAGAGAGAATAAAGGATTTGCATGTATGGATAAATTTCTAACGAATTTACTGTAGAATGACAACATGCCCAAGAAAGATTTCAATTCTGAAATGTTACTCGGTTTAGGACATTTTTTTATACTGTCCAGTTTATCCTCAAGGGGATAGATTCCATTTTTATTCATTTTATGTCCTAAATAATCGATTTCATCAACAAAAAACAAAGATTTTTCTTTATTAATTGAAAAATTAAAATCCGATAATTTATTCATGACTGTTTCAATATCTGAAATATGCTCATTTACATCAGACGATGCTACAAGAATATCGTCTAAATATATTATTACATTTTTAAGACCGGAAAAAATATTGTCCATAGTTCTTTGGAAAATAGTTGCTCCGGACTTGATACCGAAGGGCAGCCTTTTATATTTAAAAAGGCCTTTATGGGTAGAAATAACTGTCAATTTTTGAGATTCCTCGTCTAGAAGTATCTGATGGTATGCGCTTGAAAGATCAATTTTACTAAATATACTTTTACCAAAAAATGAATGTAAAACATTATCGATGTTCGGTATCGGATACTTTACATCCTCGATAAATGGATTTAAGGTTCTTTTAAAGTCCGCGCAAATTCTAATTTTGCCGTTTTTCTTAGGGACGCATACTAGCGGTGAAGCTATTGGGCTATCCACTATATTTTCAATAATATCATTATTCAATAAAAATAATAGTTCTTCCTCAATTAAATTTCTAATAGCAAAGGGAGCAGGTCTAAATCTATAAAATTTTGGTGCAAAATTATTTTTTACATTAATGTGTACGGAAATATCCTTTATTGGCAAGACTATATCTTTGAAAAGTTTACAATATTTATTTAAAATAAAATTAGTATCAAAATTATTATTTTGTTGGACATTAATTTGTACCATATCAAAATATACTATCCAGTCTTTTCCTATGAGAAATTTATTATTTTCAATATTTGTTACTATTAAGTTTAAATGGCCTATTTTATTTTTATATCTTACTTTTACTTTACATTCTCCAATAGAGGAAATGCCCTTTCCTTGATAATCGGTTAAATAACATTTAGACGGAAATAATTTAACATGTTCAAAATATTTTAAAAATAGATCTTTTGACATAGTTGTTAAAGCTGCACCCGTGTCAATTTCTGCTAAGAATTTTATGTCGAAGACATACAAAATACTTTCAAATTTATTAGCCAGATATTCTATATTATTGATGGACTCACCATTCTTTCCCGAAAATGATTCTCCGTGGGCAGATGCTTCGCTCTTTCTTGGTTGAAAATATCCATTCTTAGATTTTGAATGACAAACAGTCGATATATGTCCCAATTGTTTACAAGAATAGCAGAAAGAATTTCTAAAAAAACATCTGTCCGAATGATGATTCATCTTTCCACAATGTTTGCATTTAGAATGTAATTTGTTTATTTCTTTAGTTTCAGCATAAGACTTCATTTTCAACACATTACAATCTACCGATTCTATTGTGGTAGCAATATTTACTGCCATATTAAAAGTGAGCTCAGGCTCTTGAAGTAATCTTTTCAAAATAACTTGATTAGAAACGCCTGCAATGAATTTATCCCTTAGATGTTCTTCAATATTTAAGCCAAAATTACATTTATTAGCTTGTTTTTTTAATTTAAGGACATATTCTTCTATTTTTTCTCCATGTTCCTGAATCAATTGGCTGAACTCATATCTTTCAAAAATAATATTTAGCTTAGGTGTAAAATGAGTAAGTAGAACACTAACAATTTCTTCAAATTCTAATGCACAAACATCTCTAGGTGAGATCAATTCTTTCAGAATTCCATAAGTATTTGGTCCAATAGACATAATAAAAAAAGGAACAATCTTCTTACCTTCAATTTCATTCACAAAAATGTACTGTTTGAATCGTTGAATATAGTTTTCGAAAGGTTCTTCTTTCATTACATAAGGTTCGAACGAAAGCCTCGTCGCCATTGTTAACTTTGATGTTTAATTAATTTTCTAGAAATTTATATCAAACAGAAGAAGTCTGCACTTATAAAAGAAAAAGAAGTTTATTTTTCTTCCTTAAGTATATTTACATGCAACTCAAGCAAAACTAAAATTAAAATTAAAATTGAACGAACAAAATTTACATATCTTTTGATAGATTGAATTTTACCTTTTCTTGGTCAAAAAACAATATAAAAATAAATTAATTAATATTCAATCACTCATATTTAATTATTTTTTTTAAGTTCATCCACATCCAAATACAATTCTATTACACTCAAGCTTCGTCTAGACAACGACACAAAAAATTCGACCAAAATTAGACGCTTAAAAGAGGTTGGTCGCTTTGGGGAGGTAATCAAAATTAACTTAATATATGCAAAAGTGCAAATTCAGAATGATTATACATATTAGCAGAGTCTATATGGGAAAACATAAATTTTGAATAATGATTTAAAATAGCCTTTTATGTGGTTAATTTCTTTAACCATATTTGTCATTTTGAGATTTTAAAAGAGTGATAGCTTTATAGAATTGAGAGGTCGCTTCAGAAAGTTAGGAGATTGTACTGTGTTTTAACAAATCAGGTACCTGTCACAAATGATGGATAATACGTAACATTTCTCTACCTTGATGTCAACACGTCAGTAAATATCTGGTATATGTGGTGCCCAACAATTGAATACAAACTGCCGAAACCGTTGGAAGGGTTCACCATTGATGAGTTAGGCCCTCCATAATATATATATTATATAAAATGCAAATATATAATTTTTTTAAAACATGTATTTTATTTTCATCATTGACTGTTCAACATTGTTGACCATAGATTTAGAAGGCCTTGCCTCTCAGACTTTAATGACCGATATGTCCTCACTTCTTTTTTCTAGATTTAATTCATTTTGTCTCCTCTCTAATTGTAAAGACGCTGCTGTATCACCTCATAAGCATAAATAAATAAAAATAATAGATTTAGAAGATACCACTTTGAATATTTGTTGTAAATATGTATAGTTAACCTACCTTTTTTTTTTAATTCACGAATATAGAATTCATTTTATAAATTCTATATTACTGTGATAAATATTTTTATGTGTAATTTGCTTCAAGTAATTCAAAATAAAAACTAATTGATATATATATATAGGTAAATAATTTATTTCCTATTTTTCACGACTGCACCTCCTATCTTTTTCAACAACAAAACAAAATATTCATAACATATATATATATACAGTAGAAGCTCCCTGTAAAGGACACCTAATTGCAGAGCCAAAGTATCCTTTAGGGAGAGGTGTCCTCTTACCGGAGAGTTGGTAAATAGTAAAAATGGCAATTTTTCAAATGAAAACTGTTCTTTGTAGAGAGGTGTCCGGCAGGTTCTACTGTATATTTATATTTAAATCCTCCCTGTGTGCAGTATCTGATCATAACCTAGGAAAACGAACGCTCTACGTACAGATATAGAAGGACAGTTAGGCCTAAGCTTTATCTTCCGAAGTGTTGCCTCTTAATAACAATAACAATAATGGGGTGTTTACTATTATTATTATATCATTAGCGCGCGGAAGGAGGCACATTATATGGGTATGATAATCATTATCATCATTAATAGTAATAATAATAATAATAATAACTGGTCGATGATGGGGTTTGTACTTACTTATTGTCCCTGGGTTGTTCCCGGGTTTATAACATTCGGCTGGACTGCTACTGAAGGACATGCCCTGGTAGTACCGGATTGTGGTGGCGTCTAGGACACAACATCTCATGGCGCCATCCATCGGGGAAATTTGAACGTTTTTTTTTTTTATTTTATTAACCCTATTACAAGTAGTACAGGCCATGATGATCATGGTGGGTAGAAGTTGGCGACTACTTTTACTGTAAGTTAACCACATGTCTACACATGTGAAAAGAAGTTCGACTTTTGCACTTACAAATGTGCCAGAGCCCTGTTTGGTTATTTGCACTCGCTGGTGGGGTTGGACTTTTACAATAATCGGGGGCCATTGTAGCAATTTTTTTATTAGAAAAAAGTGCCCAATGCGGGATTCAATCTCGGGTAGTAGCGGTCGAAAACCAACGGTTTAGACCATCCTTCCACCGACCCCCAAAAATTGAAAGTATACTTCAGCAGTAAGGTTTTAATTAAAAATATATCAGGAGTTTCGATGTGTGATGTATTGTATTGTTATTATATAGTTGTGTTGAGTATTATGTTGAGTGTATGTTGTGGCGTTGATGTATATTTATGGTTTTGTTTGTTGTTGCTGGGTATGTTGTTATGTGTTGCTTTTTACGTGTTTTGTGTTGAGTGTGTGTTTCATATGTTTTTGCGCTTATATTATTGTGAATATGTTGTATGTTGCTTTGGGTGTGCTATTGTATGTTTATGTTGTTGTTTTGAATGCGTTGTGGTTTGTTTTGCATGTGTTGTGTGTGTTACATATGTTATTGCGTGTCTGTTGTTGTAAATGTTGTTGGTGCGTGTGTATTTCAAATGGTATTGTGTTTATGTTGTTTTTTTTTTTGGACGCGTTGTGTGTTGTGTTGTTTCATATGATATTGTGGGTCTGTTGTTTTAAATGTTAAAAATGCGTGTGTTTTTCAAATTTTATTGTGCTTATGTTGCTGTTTTGAAAACGTTGTGTGTTGTTTTGCGTTTGTTGTGTATGTATCCTATGTTAATTTTTGTTGTTGTGAATGTTGTTGTGCTTATGTTGTTGCTAATGTGTTGTGTGTTGCTTTTAGCGTGTGTTATTGTGAGTGTGTATTTCATATGTTTTTATATGTATGTTGGGTTGTTGTGGATGTATGTTGGTGAATGTGTGTTTATGTTGTTTTTGTGGTTTAGTTGTTATACGTGCGTTTTATGTGTTACTTCATTAATTGTTGTATTGCCCCGTTTTGTGTTCCCATGTATATATAACAACAAATATACCTATTACAATTATTTCTCCAAATTAATGATACTTCGGCCAGTAAATCTTTTTTATTATCTCGACGTTTCGACAAAAAGCTTTTGTCCTCGTCAGGAACGAACAAAAATGAAAACATTTGGCAAAGCGTTAAAAATTATTCTAAGGCTGCAAGGCCGTTTTAAATTTTGTTCGCTCCTGACGAGGACAAAAGATTTTTGTCGAAACGCCAAGACAATAAAAAAGATTTACTAGCCGAAATATCTTTAATTAGAAAAACTATGAATGCCGGCCAGGCAGCTTCTATCTTTATGATATTACAATTATATATCTAATTATATATTTTGTGCCTATTTTATACAAGCTTTCACACTCAAAGAATAATCATTTTCTTGCTTCAGATAGGGATAGGGGATTGTTCCCCTCGAACGATGAATTCTCAGTAAGCTCGAGTCATCAGCTCACGTTGATTACGTCTATGGATGGTATATCTCATACACACAACAGACCAGAAAGTGGATAACATATATATTCCAACACAGTTATACCTTTTATATTTATAATACAATATAATGAGGCTCATGATTGTAGAAACGACACTTGAAAATTATCCCGCATATGTTTCTTTTGAACGAAAAATCGAAATTTATTTTAAGGAGAAATAACGATTATTTCTAACCTTAGGGATGAAGTATGAAAGGATGAATTGTGAAGAGTAATGATAAACGGAAAAATAAAGTGTCCAGGGATGGGATTTTTGGGAAATTCAAATGTTGTTCTACAGTTATACCTATAAATACTTGCAACGAGGTAAAACCGCGTAGACTAAAGACAATGAGTTATAACTTGATAATAATGAAGATACATTGTGTCGCGGTTTCACGCAATTCTGGCCTTAACTACCCGTTTCATGATTTTTCAGGATGCCTTGAATGACCAGTTTTTCGGTCGTTGAGGTACAGCTTGCACCACGCTGATGAGAGCAAACAGCCCGAAACGCGTCCGTGGTTAGCTTTTCTTGATTAATCAAGAATGGGTATTTGGCCAATTCAGGAATAATAAAAAATCAACGAGAATAGTTGATATTTATTACGATAGATGGCATAAGCCATCAGCAACTTTCAGTTGCACGATAAGGAGATGCCTTTTTCATAATAAATGATGATACCGATATAATCATTATATTATATTTTAAAATATAATAGCACAAGTATCTATAGGTATAAAGGTATAACCTTTTTTAAAATAGAGCAATCCATAAATAAACCTTTAATTAAAAGACATATTATGGATCAAAATATAATTTATTTTACCAAAATTTCATTTGGCTGAACGCCAACCTTTTTCAAGGTGTTATAACATATTAATGAGTGTCAACAACAAACTATAACACTTATGTGGCGCTGAGTTTGTTGTGTTGACACACATTAAAATTTTATTAATACATTGAAAAAGGTTGGCGTTCATCCAACTGAAATATTGGTGAAATAAATGATATTTTGATCCAATATATGCCTTTTTAATTAAAGATTTATTTATGGATTGCTCTATTTTCAATATATATATATGAAGAAAGAACGACATCTCAGAATCCTGAGACTTACTTCTTATGTAGATATCGACGTCAAAGCTGGACTTGGAGGCGGGTAGCAGGTTACTTTTACCTACACACTCACTGGTCAACGTACAGTGTGGTCAGGGGTCCAGCTGGAGTGTCTTACCAGAGATGTCAGCTGACTTTATGGTGGAGGTGGTGGCTGCGGTGGTGGTTGTTGTGAACAGGGGGCCTGGGGACACACTTTTGTCACATAGGCTCCTTAGACTGGGATATAGATATAGAGAGAACGTTTTACTATTTGGCGTGTTACCCTTGCACAGACACCATGCTAATCTTCTCTGTATCCTTCCTATTATAGTAGTTGCACCGTGGTATCACAGGGACCATGCTAATCTTCTCTGTATCCTTCCTATTATAGTAGTTGCACCGTGGTATCACAGGGACCATGCTAATCTTCTCTGTATCCTTCCTATTGTAGTAGTTGCACCGTGGTATCACAGGGACCATGCTAATCTTCTCTGTATCCTTCCTATTATAGTAGTTGCACCGTGGTATCACAGGGACCATGCTAATCTTCTCTGTATCCTTCCTATTATAGTAGTTGCACCGTGGTATCACAGGGACCATGCTAATCTTCTCTGTATCCTTCCTATTATAGTAGTTGCACCGTGGTATCACAGGGACCATGCTAATCTTCTCTGTATCCTTCCTATTATATTAGTTGCACCGTGGTATCACAGGGACCATGCTAATCTTCTCTGTATCCTTCCTATTATAGTAGTTGTACCGTGGTATCACAGGGACCATGCTAATATTCTCTGTATCCTTCCTATTATAGTAGTTGTACCATGGTATCACATGGGGCCATGCTAATCTTCTCTGTATCCTTCCTATTATAGTAGTTGTACCATGGTATCACATGGGGCCATGCTAATCTTCTCTGTATCCTTCCTATTATAGTAGTTGTACCGCCGAAATGGTATCACAGGGACCATGCTAATCTTCTCTGTATCCTTCCTATTATAGTAGTTGTACCATGGTATCACATGGGGCCATGCTAATCTTCTCTGTATCCTTCCTATTATAGTAGTTGTACCGCCGAAATGGTACCACAGGGGCCATGCTAATCTTCTCTGTATCCTTCCTATTATAGTAGTTGTACCATGGTATCACATGGGGCCATGCTAATCTTCTCTGTATCCTTCCTATTGTAGTAGTTGTACCGCCGAACTGGTATCACAGGGGCCATGCTAATCTTCTCTGTATCCTTCCTATTGTAGTAGTTGTACCGCCGATTTTAGTAGAATTAACAGAAATATACATAATTATCAGGTCTCTTCATAGTATTATAAATGGTTGGATAAAGGGTATAGGTTTGTTCAAAGTCGAATTTGAAGTCTTAGAGGTTAATTAATTTGTTCAATTCACCCAGTTGTTCAGTAGAAGCCACCGGATTCATTAAGTTACTTCAAATATCACTCGTAGCTTTATAAAAATTTAAATATTTAAAATGTAAAGCTTTGATCATCAAGCGCAGTATTTAGCCAGTTATACATTTGTTGAGCGTCAGGTCAGAACACAAGTGTGGAATAATGGAGATCCACTTCGGGACGTCGGCCAGACGACGGACTGGGGGACAGCAAATAAACAAAGACCGCCCCCAGTCAGTGGCGCCATCTGGCGGAAGGATTAGCGCAGCGTTGGTCTACTGACCAATTGTCTCTCTCTCTTTACCTCTGTCGGTGGAAGGCTGGTTAAACCGTTTGGTTTCGACCACTACGACCCGGGTTCGATTCCCACATTGAATACTTTTATGTTTAAAAAAAAATGCTCCAATGGCCCCCCGATTCTTGCAAAAGTCCAACCCCACCAGCGAGTGCAAGTAACCAAACGGGGCTCTGGCACATTTTTAAGTGCAAAGTCGAACAGCTTTCACATGTGTAGACATGTGGTGCGCTTACAGTAAAAAAGCAGTCGCTAACTACCCACCATGATTATCATGGTCTGTACCACGTGTACTAGGGATAAGCAAAAAAAAAAAACCTCTGTCCTCTTAACATTTTAAAATAAAGTTACTTTAAAGGAGACTTTACCCTCTTTTTCTGCTATTTAGTGATCTGGCTAAAATCCTTGCAACAGTCTACAACGAATCATCACTGCGAATTTTTCATGCCAAACTTCGCATCATTGTTTTGTGAAACGCCCAGCAATACTTCCCCCAAACTTACCGAATTCCTTGTCGGTGACCCAAGCATCCCAGATGTTGACAGTGGAGAAAGTGGAGTGACATGGACATTTCTTCACCGTGGAGATCTTGCAGGGAGAGGCGGTAGTGGTTGTTGTAGTGGTGCAGCCACGTTTGACCTTGCTGGAGGGAGGAGGCTTGGAGAGTCCCAAGATGTTGATGAGCGGTGTGGGTGGTACACTGAAGTTCGGATGCTTCTGAAGATGGCTGTTATCTATACACCGATGACATGATGTCTTATTAAGCATCATATAAGATTAAATGTCTTAAAACTACCTCAAAAGTCATCCAAGTGTGAGTTGGTGGCACCGGATGCTTGATCAGATGAAACCCAGCAAGAAGGTAGCAAAGTAGCAAATATATAACCCTACTGCTTCCATAATACAGATTTTTTTTAAACTCTCTCCCTAACATAATATTCTCCACTTTGAATCGTTATAATAATAAAATATGGAAAATACAATTTTGTGTGTGTGCAGACTGGTGCTTTATAATTGAAATTGATTCATTTTTTAACATTTATTAAACTTTATTATGACCTTTCGCCGACCCTCTGATATTCTCTTTAATATCCTTCATAATTTGGCTTTAAGTAGGTTATTATCAAAATATTTTTTCTTGAAAAGAGGCGACAGCGGGTAGCATAAACAACTCGGAATAAGTTTTGAAAGGGTTGAAGATACACTCATGGACAAAACTTAAGTAAGTTTATCTTTCAGCATGTATATCAGGATTCAATCAATAACTCTGAAAGATATTACAGTGACCTTTATTGAAGACACACAAGATAACCAAGTTTGAACAAAATTGCCTCTAACTCCTCCAAAAAATAAAAAGAGACGACCGATGACAGCAAAGACATTCCACTTTCTTATGTTTTGTCCATGTGTGTATATATGAAAAAAGGAAGTGCAGGGATCTGTAAAAGAAAAAAAAAAAGGTTTCCTTTAACAGATCCAGGGATGTACGGCCTCTTTATATACATATATAAATATTGAAATCAAAGAATACATATTTTGACCACGAGCCCATGAGCTCTTTTAGATGACAGAGCGCTATCTAGTGGAACAGAATTCAACTAAACGTTGATTTAGCTTGTTCCCTGATATTTGGCCTGATACATCAAGAAAAGCTAACCACGAACGCGTTTCAGGCTGTTAGTGCTCGTATATAGTTATTTCAAAATCACTTTATTAGGTACCGCTCAACAAGAGCAACCTAGTTTATGATAATTGAAACAATGAATAATATGTGAGTTCTTCACATATTAAACAAAAGGTTAACGCAGGATTAAATCCCGGTTCATGGCTGTCGGGAATCGAGGGTGTTACCCACTCGTCCACCATTTTTTCGTATATAGTTAGGATAGATCAGAAATATATATGTATAGAAGAAGATGAGGATGGTACCTGATAAGATGGGGCTGTGAGGAGAGTGAGGTGTGACCACGGGACACGGGGGGAAGCTAGGGATAGTTGGGTGAAAAGAGGAGTGGCCTACATAGGGGTAGGTGATCTTAGGTGTGGTGTGGACCACGCCGAAGATCTCGGGGAAACAGCTAGTGATGGGGGTCGCTGAAACATTCATGCAAACTGTTATGAAATGTGAATCCGATTTCTCTCTCTCTCTCTCTCAGCGCGAATCATCATCATTTTAAATTTTTCATCTCTACTTGAATAGTGCGGACTGTACACTTTTGCCAATATTTTAACGGGATGTCAATAAAACTATGTTATTTGTCATTTGTCTCTCAGCACGAAACTTTCTTTCTTTACCACAAAATAAAACAAGTTTCTATTGTTCTTTCTGAGATTGAAAACTTATTGGAAGGGCCTGACTCATCAGTGGTGAAATCTCTAAGCAGTTTTGTCAATCTACCTGACCGCTTGAATATTGTACTTGGACAATTCTGACAATTTTATATATTGTTTAAGTCAAAATGCTATCCATAAATTAAATTTATATGAAAGGACGTATCTGGATCTGTAAAGAAAAAAGTACAATTTTTTCTCAAAATATTTCGAAAGATTGTTCCCTCTTTAGATTGAGATCAATGTAAATTGATAAAGAGGGAGAAATCTCTCGAAATATTTTGAGAAAAAAATTGTACTTTTTTCTTTACAGATCCAGGTACGCCCTTTTATATAAATTTCATATCTGTCACTTTAGATGAATTATTGGTGAAGGGGGGTATTTAAGGAAACTGCTAGCTTATCTTTCTGAGGAATTTACAAGATCCTAACACAAACATAACTCTGATGAGAAAGACCCTCCCATCATTTTTATCATTGCAGTAAAGACAGTATAAAAATTATTTATTTGAGAGAATCATACACATCATATTAAATAGTTAAAATTTCATATAACAGATAGCAAGCTAATGCATTTTGGTTATATTATTCTAAATGAACTATATTTGTTGTTTACGGAAGAGGAATGCTCAAATCATGTTTATAAATTTATAAATTTTTGTATTATTCTGTGTTCTTGAAAATAAAGATACTTCAGCCAATAAATCTTATTCAAATTCAAAAGATTTACTGGCCGAAGTATCTTTATTTTCAAGAAATATGAATGTCGGCCAGACAGCCTCTTTCATTACGATATTCTGTGTTCATTATTTGTTTAAAATACCTTTTCCAAGAGTTCATCTTCAGTATCAGTATAAAAGCATAACAGCAAAATGCAATAATATTTGCATGCGTTGCCACAGCCTCAGCGTCTAGAAGATGAACTGTGGCTGATAGTTGACAACAGGGAATGGACTGCAGCCACGTCTTGGTACTGATGGAATGAACATGCGGACAGTGTCCTACATAGCCGCCCGCGGTGGTCCCACAACATATTGTAACAAAGTCTGGCTCCAGGATTTCACCGCCGTGTCAAAGTCAAGACTTCCCTCCAAGAAGACGATATTCCTATAGACGATACGACGACAAAGCCGCTCTTCAAGCCACAAGAAAAAAGGACGCAAAGGTACTAGGGACAAAGTTCCAAGACTTCGATGGAATCCTTGACAAACACGTCAGATCCATGTCAGTAACTATAATAATTGCTAGCTGTGGGTCACAGCTCCCATAGGGAAGGAGCTATGTAACAAAGTATTTATTATTTTATTAGCAGAGTATTATTTTTTTATGTTTATATTTTGCTATACTCTGTACACTTCCCTCTTTTGCTTATCTTTTGTTTATCACTCATAGTTTGTTCTTGCCTTAAATAAACTGCTGTCTCATCCCGAAGTTGGTCATCCCTAATTTTCCACGTGGCAATATTGAGTGGCCGGCGATGTCACTCAGTGTTTAGGTATATTCTGTTCTAATAAATATAATTTATTGTTCGAACTGGTACACTCTTTATGCAGATTTTCACAACGTCTTGTCCACTAATTCTTGGTGTTGCAAATGTAGTGTCACGTAGTATATAAACAATAGCGCTGCCCCTACATGTGGTCTAAGAAGACCCGCTCAGGGTACAAAAGACCGTGGGTCTATTTAGTAGGCTAGAGTCTCGTTCGTTATCGGAATTAACCAGACCTGGCTTCGCCAACTAAGAACGGTCATGCACCGAATCAAGAAAGATCTATCAATCTGTCATTCCTTCCCGTGTCTATAACACCTAATGTCGAACAAGACAACCAGACCTGGCTTCACCAACTAAGAAAGGTCATGCGCCGAATCAAGAAAGATCTATCAATCTGTCATTCCTTCCCGTGTCTATAACACCTAATGTCGAACAAGACAACCAGACCTGGCTTCACCAACTAAGAACGGCCATGCACCGAATCAAGAAAGAGCTATCAATCTGTCATTCCTTCCCGTGTCTATAACACCTAATGTCGAACAAGGTAACCAGACCTGGCTTCACCAACTAAGAACGGCCATGCGCCGAATCAAGAAAGATGTATCAATCTGCCAATCCTTCCCGTGTCTATAACACCTAATGTCCAACAAGACAACCAGACCTGGCTTCACCAACTAAGAACGGCCATGCGCCGAATCAAAGAAAGATCTATCAATCTGCCAATCCTTCTCGTGTATATAACACCTAATGTCGAACAATTGGAACAGCCACTTACAGGTAAATTTGAAGTAATCAGGATCCAGGGGACAGGGGAGTTTAGTCGTGCTGACGGTGGTGGTGCGGAGGGGGCAGGGGCATGGTGCACATGGGGACTTGGGGGTTATAGCCACTACAACAACAGAGACTTCATATGGCACATTACATAATCTTGATATGACTACCTAAAGTATAAAGTTAAGGAAAACCTGTATTGAGGCAATACCTATTGTAGGAAGACATCTAAACATCCATCTATCTATTTCTCCTATAGTTTTGTGAGTAGTATTTTCATCCTCTACGTAGCTACCTTTCTATGGCTAGGAGTATTTGATGGTATTGTAACATCTCCAGACATTGTCCAATAATTCCATTTCCGACCGTCCTCTTCTCCTTTCCATAAATTCCTCTAAGGAGAGTCAGACAAGATGCCCAAACATAATAAGTCGGTGGACAAGTGGTTAAAACCCTTGATTCCCGACAGCAATGAACCGGGATCGAATCCCGCATTGTGCACTTTGTTTTTATATGTATATTATTCATTTTAGTAAATATCATAAGCTATTTCTTTTTATTATTTATTACAAAATATACGTTATATCCTATGTGGATATTTGCGTGCAAATGTTCAATCTATTTTATGTACATAGTTTTTAAATATATATATACAAATTATTTATGGTTTTAGAGAGAGAGAGTGAAGGTTATTTAAATTTACATTTTTTAGAGCAATAAATTATACAACAAATAATCTATCTTTAGAATTACAACCATTAAACCAATATTACAAATATAGAACATTCCAAAACAATAACACCAATAAAAAACTATACTAATTAATACTAGAAATTTCAATTCTTAATGTAAATCAGGCCCACGGCATTTGAGATAGAGTCTACAGAATTTGTTAAATTTTCTATATTCTTCTTTACTGGAAACCATTTGGCTTACACTAGAACTGTTCATTTGGCATTGTACTCTCAAATCTGCAAATATCATTAGCTAAGTTGTGATCTTTTTGAGTGGTACCTAGTAAAGTGATTTTGAAACCAGCATGTCTAAACATGCTTGTTCTTCTCCTCTCCTCAATCACTTCCAATAGTTTTAAATGTGATGACGTTCTTCTTCAGTTTCTCTGTTATTGATCAGTGGCATCAGGTTTCTTTATCGCTAACTCTTCTCTTTGGTTCTTCAGAGCTTTCCATCCAGTAATATTCTCCTATTTTCCTACCATTCTCTTTGCTTTCATTTCACATTCTCTCTCTATTTACCCACTCTGTGAGAAAGAACTCTCGCAGTCCATCGGAGGCGAAGTCTTTCCCGCGATGGGCGCCGTCAATAGAGATTTTATCGATATATTTATATTATATAATCTAAAAAAATGCAAATATTTTATTTTTTTAAACATATATTTTATTTTCATTCATTGACTCTTCTACATTTTTTTTGTTTAATTAATTATTTTTGTAATTACCAATTTTATTTTTAAATTTGAACTTTTAAAAGTCTTTTTTTCACAAGAGGGAAATACTATATAATATAAAAAAGCAAATATTTTATTTTTAAAAACATTTTTTTTTCATTCATTGAACATAGTTTTAGAATATACCACTTTGAATATTGTTGTAAATAAATATAGTTTAACTTACCTATTATTTTTTAAATTCACTAATATAGGATTAATTTTGTAAATTCTATATAACTGTGAAAATATTAAATATGTAATTTTCTTTAAGTAATTAAAAATAAAAAACTACTTGATAGTAAGTAATTATTTTCTATTATTCTTGTATCACGACTGCACCTTTAATTCTTTACCTTTTCAACAACAAAGAATTATATTCATAACAATTTAGCCCCGAAAGGATTACACAAATTTCAATTAAATTATTTTATAGATTATTATTCAATTTTATTAAAACTAATATGCGAAATGCCGCCTAAACAAGAAAAGGTAGAACAAGCTACGATACAAAATTCAAGTACAATAGAAATACCAAAATTTAATGGACGAAATTTTGATATAATATTCTGGCTCAAATTTTTTTTACAAAAAATGCCAGCAGAAACTTATTGATGAAGATTTTAAACTAATCAATATATCTTTGACTTAAAACATATTAAAGGATTAAATAATATAGAAGCAGACATGCTGTCAAGAGCACCTGTCTCATTTTACCTAACATATAATGAGGTAAAAGAACGTCAATCAACAGAACAAAAATTAGAAATAGTAAAATTTAAATACAAAATGGTATCTATATAATTAATAAAAAGGGTTTTAAAAGAGCATATGTACCACAGACACTAAGACACAAATTATTAAACAAAGTACATACAAAACATGGACATATTGGAACAACTCAAATGACTAAAATAATTTCCCCACACTATTATTGGCCACATATGACTAGGGATATTGCTAATTACACCAAACATTGTGAAACTTGCCAGTTTAATAAATCTAGGGATAACAGAATTGTTTATGGACCACTACAACAGATAGCTACACAGCCCAATCACATTTTTTCTCTAGATACATTGGGCGGGTTACATAATTATGGGACAACAAGACACAGTATCCATATGATAGTAGATCACCATAGTAGATTCCTTTGGGCTTTTCCAACAAAATCTGTATCAAATGATTCTTGTATAACTTGTTTGAGAAATTTATTCCAAATTAATAAACCTGAAATATTAATAACTGACAGCAATGCAGCTTTTCTCAGCAGTAAATTTATACATTTTTTTAGAAAGAAATAATGTTAAACATCTACTCACCAGTACCCATCACCCAGAAACAAATGCAAAAGTAGAAAGACTAAATTCCACTATCATTAATAGGTTAAGATGGGAATATATATAATAGTAATATTAAAATCCCTTGGACAGAATATATTCCTAAAATTACTGAAAGCTATAATGAAACAGTACATACCATAACAGCCTTTACACCTAGGTTCTTATACTATGGAATACAACCACAGTATATAGAACATGACACAAAAACACATACACCAATAGAAAAGGAAAGAAAATTAGCCATTGAAAGAACCATAAAATCCCATGAACACAGCAAACAACTTTATGATATTAAATACCCAGAACCCATTTTTAAAGAAGGAGATCAGGTATTAGTAAAAACCTTTATTTATCCAAACACTGGTAAATTAATCCAAAGATATAGAGGCCCACTTAAAATTTTAAAACAACTTTCTTCAATCACATATGAAATAAAGCCAATTTACCCCAAAGAAAAAAACAAACAGAAATTATACACTGTAATAAACTTAAATTATTTTACCCAGAATCAGATCTTTTTACTTTAAAATATCACTAATATAGAAAATAACTTAATAGTAAACCAAAATTTTAACACAAAGTTAATAGATATTGATGATAAACCATGTTTTTTACAGGAAAGCCATATTTTGGACATGGACAATGAAGAACAAATATCAGCACCAATTCTTAAGTCTACATAAATTACCTAATGTAACTCCATTTATCTCTCTATTATCATATTTCATTATTCAACTAATATTAAGAAATACCTTTATAAATTATTTTCACATACATTTAAATCGTTTTGAAAATAGAGCAATCCATATTTATTTCATTAGATAATAAAAAGGCATATATTGGTTTTAATAAAATATTTATTTTGCCAATATTTCGGCTGGCTGAACGCCAACCTTTATCGAGGCCTTACATTTTTGTATACACAAACTCGTGCGGTGCTGAGTTCATTTTAAATTATTATTTGTGTAAAAATTAGGCGTTTTCTGCTGCCTTTTAATATTTTGAAATTCAACTAGTATAATGGCATAATTACTTATATTTTAAATACCTTTTTTTTTGCTTCATATAAATTTTATATAATTCTATCATTAATATTTCTTATATCTACTTTTATGTTTTATAATATTTCATAATTATATAAATTATTTATAAACAAACTTTCTTTTGTTTATTTTGGAAAATTTGGACATTGATTTTTATTGTTTAATTTGAAATTATTTCTATAGACATTTTGATTAATTAAAAGTATTTTTAAACAAGAGGGAAATATTATATAATCTAAAAATGCAAATATTTTATTTTTTGAAAACATTTTATTTTAATTCATTGACTATTCCACATTTTTTGCCATAATTTAAAATATACCACTTTTAATATTGTTGTTAATAAATATAGTTAACTTACCGATTATTTTTTAAATTCACTAATATAGTATTAATTTTGTAAATTCTATATAACTGTGAAAATATTTAATATGTAATTTTCTTCAAGTAATTAAAATAAAAAAAACGACTTGATAGTAAATAATTATTTTCTATTAATCTTGTATCACGACTGCACCTTCAATTCTTTACCATTTCAACAACAAAACATTATATTCATAACATATACACTGCGTGACATTGAAAATGGAACACCAAGAAATAGTGGCCAGAAAGTGATGAAACTCGGCAGACAGAGAGAGACAGGGACGAACAATAAGTTATCTTTATTTCAAAATGATAGTCATAATACAGAGCGAGAACGGCGTCGGCTTAGTAGCAAGTAGGACCACCGCGGAAGGCGATGCACGCAGCAACACGTCTAGGTAGAGAGTCAATCAGAGTACAGATGGCGTCCTGAGGGATGGCTCTCCATTCCCTCTCAACCATTTGCCACAGTTCGTCTTCTGAACGCGGCTGTGGCAAGGCATGCAAACGGCGTCCAATGATGTCCCAGACGTGCTCGATTGGTGAGAGATCAGGAGAGTACGGTGGCCAGGGAAGCATCTGTACATCTTGCAGAGCTTGTTGGCTAATGCGAGCAGTGTGCGGTCGGGCGTTATCCTGCTGATAAAGGGCATTGGGTACCCCCTGAAGGTAGGGGAGTGTCACCGGTCGCAGCACATCATCAACGTATCGTTGGGCCGTCATAGTGCCCTGAATACGAAGTAAAGGTGACCTGGAATCATACGCGATTGCGCCCCAAACCATGATTCCACGTTGTCGCACGGTGGGGCGTTCCACAATTGCTGCCGGATTGGACCTTTCTCCACGTCGACGCCACACGCGTACACGGCGACTATCACTGGACAAGCAGAAACGCGACTCATCTGAGAACACGACCCTGTGCCATTCCGTCATCCACGTCGATCTAGCCCGGCACCATTCCAAACGTTGGTGCCTATTCGGTGGGGTCAATGGCAGTCTTCTTAGCGGAAGGCATGAGTGCAAGCCATTAGCAACCAATCGACGGGAAATGGTTCTGGTCGAGATGGAATGATCTAGGGTGTCTTGCGCATGTTGCAGGATGGCGGTACAAGTGGCTTGTGGGGCCGCCACTGCTTGTCGAAGGATACGCCGATCCACACGTGCTGACGTCACTCTGGTTGCACCGGCATTCCTATAAATTGCCACATTTCCTTGTTCCAACCATCTTCTCCACAGTCGATGCACCGTGGACGCACCAAAGTGTGTATCAGCTGCGATTTGACGTATGGACCAACCTGCCCTTTTCAGTCCGATCACCATGCCCCTCGTAAAAGCGTCTGTCTGCTTGAACTGCCTCCGTTTACGATGACCTGGCATTCTCTGTTATTACACATCTCTTTTGACACAAGAACAAAATTTCTACAATGATTTTCCTTGAAGAAATAACGACACGAATACTGTCCTTTCTGCAAGTTCCTTCCCTTATATCTTACTCCATGTGCGCAAGAGAGCTGCGCATTTTACATCATTTGCATAACTCGGTTAGGCGCGTCTACCCTGAAATTTGCATAATTTTCTGGCCACTATTTCTTGGTGTTCCATTTTCAATGTCACGCAGTGTATATGTGTTCTGAAAATAGAGCAATCCTTACTTAAATCATCAGATAATAAAAAGGAATATATTGAATTGAATAAAAGATTTATTTGCCAATATTTCGGTTGGCTGAACGCCAACCTTTATCAAGGCATTACATTTTTGTATACACAAATTCAGCGCTGCATAGTGTTTATATTGTAACAAAGTATTTATTAATTTTATTATTTTTATTAACAGAGTGGTCATTTTTATGTTTATATTTTGCTACTCTGTAAATTTCCCTCTGTTTGCTTTTCTTTTGTTTACCATTCATAGTTTGTTCTTGCCGGAAATAAATATCTGTCTCAGCCCGAAGTTGGTCTTTCTTATTTTCCACGTGGCAATATATTAAAACACTATGCGGCGCTGAGTTTGTGTATACAAAAATGTAATGCCTTGATAAAGTTGGCGTTCAGCCAGCCGAAATGTTGGCAAATAAATATTTTATTCAATCCAATATATGCCTTTTTATTATCTAATATATATGTGTGTATATATTTATTAATTATATTCAGATTGGTCACTGTTTTCAAATACAATTTCTAAACAGGAAGTAAGAAGATTGGAAAACGATGTAAAAAAGGTCGAAAAAGAAACTGATATTGACATGGTAGTTGACAGGCTATCGGATATAATTCTGGAAGCTGCATATCATTCACTGGAGGTGAAATCTTCCAACTTCACTTTCGATACCGGGATCAAGTGGTGGAACAAAGAATTAGAACAAAAGAAAAAGTATTTTCATTATGTGAGAAATCGATACTTTCATCATAAAGCAATTAGTGTTAATGAATATAAGTCTGTCAGAAATAAATATAAAAATAGTATTAGAAAAGCTAAGAGGAATAGTTGGCGAGAATTTATAGAAGAAAATGGATCTAATAATCCGTTTGGTAACGCCTATAGAACCTTAAAAAAACTGTGTTCCTCTAATCAACAAAAGGGATTACCAATAATTGAACAGGCACCAGTAGATTCTAAAGAAACTCTAATAAAAGATCTGATTAATGAACTAATTCCTGATGATACAACTATATCGGATACTGCTCACCATACATCAATAAGGAACTATACACCGAATTTTACAAACTCCAACTCATGCGAAATTCATAAGAAAGAAATAGAAGAGCTAATCGACAAAATTAATGTAAATAAAGCTCCTGGTCCAGACAATATTAGTAATAATATGATAAAGAATGCTATTCAACTAATACTTCCGATTTTACACTCAATATTTAATAAATGTATTCAAATAGGATACTTCCCTAAAAAATGGAAAACAGCAGCACTCAAAATAATAGCCAAACCCGGCAAAACCAATTATGAATCAGCTAAAAGCTACCGTCCGATATCTTTATTATCAAATTTTTCAAAGATTCTAGAAAAAATTCTCAAAAATAAAATCTATGAATTTTATATTCAAAACAATCTGTTAAGCTCGAGGCAGCACGGATTTATCAAGTCTAAGTCAACTATCACTGCTTTGAATACTATAATCGATGTATTAATGGAGCATAAGCAAAAAGAACTGTCTGCACTAGTTACAATAGATATCTCGGGGGCTTTTGATAATGCCTGGTGGCCAGCGATCATCAAAAGAATAGACTCAGATAATTTACCGGAAAAACTGATCAAAATTCTACAATCATATTTAAATTCCAGGTTCATTTCTTTCAGTTACGACAATCTAACAACTTCAAAGCCAATTACCAAGGGGTGTCCTCAGGGCGGTCCGCTTTCTCCACTTCTATGGACAAATTTGTTGAATGATTTGCTGATGAACTTGCAGGTGCCCAATTGTGAGTTGATTTGTTATGCGGATGATATTTCGATCATATGCTGGAATAAAGATCTAGCATCACTAAAAATAGTCATAGAGGAAGCATTAAATAATATCGAATTGTGGTGTATTAAGAACAAGTTAGAAATCAGTTCCGAAAAAACAAACATTTTATATTTGAATAATAAAGAGAAGATCCCAGTTAAATTTAAGAGTGGATTAATTTCATCAGTACAAAAAATAAAAATTTTAGGAATAACAATTTCAAATCATAGAAGAACTCTAAGAATAAAAAATTTTCTATTCTCTCTGTGCAGCAAATCATGGGGTTTGAGCTCCCATAAAAGAATTACATTGTACAAATCTTTATTCAAATCAACTTTAACATATGGATCAGAAATATGGTTCAAATTTTTGAATAAAAAATCGATACAAAAATTAAACTCAATGCAATATCAGATATTATTATGGAGCATTCAAGCTTACAAGACAACTTCGTACAACTGTGTTCACAGTTTGGCTAAAACTCCATTGATTGCAGATTACATTGAAGCAAAAAATATAAAATATGACTTAAATAACTTATCGTTCGAGGACAAGCAAAAATACAACATCGATATTCCCTTTATAATTAAATCCTATATAGACGAAAGAATGTTGCTCTTACTGAATAATACAAACGAGACATTTACAAGTTTTTTCAACCGGGGTATTCCTAATTATTTTCGCCCTAATTTCCACAACACACAATTTGTAACCAACCATGGTAATTTCGGAAGTTTTCTGGAAAGAATCCGCGCATCGGAAGATCCGGGCTGTTTTTGTGGATGCCGCATTCAAGATTCCACTCACCTTTTATTTAAGTGCCCAGCATTTCAAGACTACAGACTCAATAACTGTATCCTCTGTACCGATCCAAGAGAACTGATATACAGCAGGGATTCATACATTGTATTCAATAGATTTTGTAAATTTATATCAAAGTTTTTAATTAATCTCAAGTGTTAGGTATAATTAACTATGTGCTGTATATATGATTCTTTTTTTTTCCTTTTTCCTTTATTTTGAGGTGTGTTTAAATTAAATTACCTATGTATATACTATGCTTGTGTTTGAAATCAATTTCAAAAATATGTAAATGCCTTGAGCATATGTTTTGTGATATGTAAATAGATTCTCCCTCTCTCTCTCTTTCTCTTGTATTGCTTTCCTTTGAGCGCCAGTGTCCTTGGCGGGACATCGCGCTTTGTATTTACAGTTGAATAAAGTTGAATATTCTATAAATTTATTATTTTATATTTAACCTTTTTAAATTTATATGGACGTTGTAATTAAGTAATTTCAATCTCAATCTCTCTCTCTCTAGAATGATTGTCATTAATCCCTTTTTCTACAATATCGTCTCCTCAATTCTTCTGTTATTTTATTGATGACTTTTAATATAGACCTTGTTCCTTTCCCAATATATTCTTTAGATGTTTTCAATTTCGATATCTGGCCAAATTATTCTTTTCACATTCTCTCTTCCTTATTTCAAATGCTAACCACAACAACACCTCATTCCTCTCATAGTCACCGTAGCATACGACATTCCATATTGATGGTTTCACCAACCTCCTCTATAGAACACTCACAGTACATACATTCATGGACAAAACTTAAGGAAGTTGTACCTTTTAACATGTATATCGGGATTCAGACAAAAACTCTGAAAGATATTACAGTGACCTTTATTGAAGACACACGAGATAACTAAGTGTGAACAAAATTGCATCGGTCTCCTTCAAAAAAAAAATAAAAAATAGATGAAGGGTGACATCAATGACTTTCCACTTCCTTAAAATTGTTCCTTAATTGTATTATCGGGAAAATGAGAAATTATCCCGAATTTTTTTAGAACGAAGCCTCTCATAAATAGTGTAATTGTCAGTATAGCAAATAAATAATATATTGAATTTGAATGAATACATTTTCACAAATTTTGAAACTAGAGCAATCCATAAATAAATTTTTAAATAAAAAGTCATATAATAAATAAAGGCATAAAAAAGATATAATACCTTGATAAAGGTTGGCGTTCAGCCAAATGAAATATTGGTAAAATAAATGATATTTTGATCCAATATATGCCTTTTTATTTAAAATATTTTACAAATGTATGCATTATATACCTTTAACCAGAACTAATCCTTTTTCTCTATATATATAAAAGTCAATTTCTGTCTGTCTGTCTGTTTCGCGATAAACTCAAAAACTACTGAACCAATTGGTACCAAATTTTGCATGTCGCTTTTTATAAACCTGAGGAAAATTTTCGGCTGCATTTTGATTAGTATTTTTGGCTATTTCTTTTTTTCATTTGAAGAACTTTTTTTTACGCGGACTAATCCGGAATGGAATGAATACCTAAATATGGCCATTTTTTAAAGCATCGGTGGTTCAGTGGTAGAATGCTCGCCTGCCACGCGGGCGGCCCGGGTTCGATTCCCGGCCGATGCATTTTTTTTTTTACAATTTTTAAAACTCATTTATCTATATTAATAAAATGGAAATTTCATAAGTGGTGTTCGCTAAAAACTTTCGTTACAATGCATCAATTTCGACCAAATTTTCAACATTTATGTAAAACGAGATGGAGCAGGTTTTGCTTAACATCAAAATATTTTTCCTAACATTAACATGCGTAACTTCGCTGTTATCGATTAAATACAAAAAAAAAATCAACAGAGTTAATTTTATTTATATAAAATACAAAATTAAATTTCAACAGAGTTAATTTTTTTACATACTAGCTAATAATCTCAATCTAAAAAAATATTCAAAACAAGCAATTTTAGGATAACACCATATGTAAAACAGTCGGCCAAGAAAACAACTTCCCTCGAGTAAAACCCGGGCGGAGCCGGGTACACCCGCTAGTATTTATATAAAAATGTACACTTCGGCCAGTTGGAGTTTTTTTTTATTTTATCAACGTTTCGACAAAATCTTGAGAAAATAAAAAAAAACTCCAACTGGCCGAAGTGTCCATTTTTATATAAATATGAATGCCGGCCAGGCAGCCTCTATCTTCACGATAATCCTTTTTAGTAGCCAAATTACCATATGTAAACAACAAAGAAAGTGTGTGTTGATAAACTGACTATGGGTATAAGATTTCAGAACAGAAGAATTATATGTAAACTAGACGAATGGCCCGGGCAACGCCCAGGTTTTACCCGAGTGCGAATATATTTTAAAAACGTTGTCTTGGGTGGTCGCTATAGACAGGGTGGTCTGTATAGACAGGTGTATGTATCACACAGCCGATAACAGGGTTGTCTAGAGTGGCCGCTATAGACAGGGTGGTCTGTATAGACAGGTGTATGTATCACACAGCCGATAACAGGGTTGTCTAGAGTGGCCGCTATAGACAGGGTGGTCTGTATAGACAGGTGTATGTATCACACAGCCGATAACAGGGTTGTCTAGAGTGGCCGCTATAGACAGGGTGGTCTGTATAGACAGGTGTATGTATCACACTGCTGATAACAGGGTTGCCTAAGGTGACCGCTATAGACAGGGTGGTCTGTATAGACAGGTGAATGTAACACACTAATGATAACAGGGTTGCCTAAGGTGACCGCTATAGACAGGGTGGTCTGTATAGACAGGTGGATGTATCACACAGCAGATAACAGGGTTGTCTAGAGTGGCCGCTATAGACAGGTGTATGTATCACACAGCTGATAACAGGGTTTTCTAGAATGGCCGCTATATACAGGGTGATCTGTATAGACAGGTGGATGTAACACACTGCTGATTACAGGGTTGCCTAAAGTGTCCGCTATAGACAGGGTGGTCTGTATAGACAGGTGAATGTAACACACTGATGATAACAGGGTTGCCTAAGGTGACCGCTATAGGCAGGGTGGTCTGTATAGACAGGTGGATGTATCACACAGCTGATAACAGGGTTGTCTAGAGTGGCCGCTATAGACAGGTGTATGTATCACACAGCTGATAACAGGGTATTCTAGAATGGCCGCTATATACAGGGTGGTCTGTTTAGACAGGTGGATGTAACACACTGCTGATTACAGGGTTGCCTAAAGTGTCCGCTATAGACAGGGTGGTCTGTATAGACAGGTGGATGTAACACACTGCTGATAACAGGGTTGTCTAGAATGGCCGCTATAGACAGGTGTATGTATCACACAGCTGATAACAGGGTTGTCTAGAGGGGGGCAGGGAGGACACGTGTTCGCCGGCGGCAGCCAATGGGCGCGCATTCTATCCGTGAGCTTCAGAATAAGGCAATTATATAAGTAGATTTATACGTACATTTTGACAAGATCTTGAGGCCGTTCTTGCGAGATTTCAATCCACCAGCTCCGCTTTCTTCTGTCATCACAGAAATAAACTTAAACCTTAGAACAGATTCTCTACCTCAAATGTTTCATACTTATAATTAAGTTCTAATGTTGTTAAACAGCTGTTATGTCTTTATATTTAAATTAATGACATTTGTTTACACACAATAACAACAACAATTTATTCTTGAAACATCTTTTGATTAGCACATGAATGATAATTAAAAACAGAATATAGAAAATCAATGACAAATAATACACAACAACAGCACAACTAACTAAAGATATCATATATATCAGAACTTATTATCCAATTTAAAAAAAAATTAAACAAATCTCAAATATCAAAATTTGAAACTATTATAGACGCGTATGATTCTTTTTATAAAATAAACAATTTCTACTGTCCTTACTGCAATGGAAAAATTAATGGGAGGGCCTGGCTCATAAGTGGTGAACCCTCCCATATAGGATTCGCCGTATTTACACATCAACAAGAGGAGAGGGAAGAGGAAACATTTACAACAAAATAAAGTTTGTCTCACATTCAGTTACCTATTCACAGATAGGTCATCCTCCAGTATCCTTTGCCCTGCATTCTTTCTCATGCGCCCAGCTTCTGTGCAGAACTTAAAGTATCTAACAATCAGTAATTCATCATCCAGAGCTGAAGAGAGAAATTGACATACTGTTATATCATAAATCTCAAATATATGTGAGTGCTAAATTGTTTTAATAATACTTTCAGCGTACTTATCTCATGTACTTGTTGAAGGGTGTGTTGCCCGAAAGATTCTATGATCGTTTTCTTATAAAAGAATCTCTTCTCCCTGACCCGTACTTCTTCTATAGCTAATAGAGATATTATCATTGTCTTAATATTAATAATTTATTAAGAAAGGTGTAGGATGGTTGCGTGATGTGTTGGTATGGCTTGTGGAAAGGCCGCTGATAAAATTATAATTAATTTATTTAAAGCCAGAAATATTTAAAGTGAAAAGAGGTAACGGTTGTGAAGTAACGGCCGTTGGGATCAGGCCTTGTTGTTATGACGCTAGTGGCCAGGAAAAGCCTCAGATAACGTCCTTGCGCGCATGCGTAGTCAGGTCGCCACACTACTGCCCGTATGTGTAGTGAAGCTTTGTCCCAGTTCGCGCTCGCTGAAGCAAAGTGTGGTCGCCACAAAGGTATTAAAATAAGATCTTTTATAATCTATAATCCAAATTGTGCTTTATTATTTATATATAAGAATCTCTTCTCCCCGAACTGTGTTTCTACTTCTATAGTGGGAATAGGAGATCATCTCTTTGTTTTAATAGAAGAGACATACTCTATATATTCTATAGAAACCGCAATAAGCATGTAAATCGAATTTGTAATCCTTTTCCGAGAACACGACTTCTCTGAATTCTCAACGAACAAATCAATTTTGCATATTCAAAATAAATTTGAAAATATACAGAATGCATATCAAAGAATTATTACTATATACAGTTACGAGCGTCATCATCTCTGTCACCGTTTTTTTTTTTTTGAATGGCGCTCTCCTATTGGTTGGCTACGATCACGTGGCTACGATGGCGCCGCCACTACGCGAGACATTTTGTTTTTGACTTTGCCCCCCCCCCACTCGCTTTTTGGTTTTTGTAACTATTGTGTTGGAGCGGGTCGCTCCTTAAATAAATGCATATATTAGTTAATAACTAAATGGAATCCTCTCTTTCTTTTTCCCAGTAAGAGACGCCTACAGAAGCCAACAGTACATAGACAGATAAAGCACATAGGCTATAGTTATTAACTGATATATGCATTTATTTAAGGCGCCAATTTATAATTGTAACAAATAGTATTTGAATCAAAACATTCAATCGGGTAAAACACGGGCGTTGCCCGGGTCATTCGGCTAGTAACGTATATTGGTCACGTATAGGACTATATTTCAATTCATATATCAGGGTGGGCTAGAAAATATTATGCATTTTAAAATAGGCACCATTAGCTTAAATGATCAAAAATATTGTTTCTTACAAATAAAGCAATTTTGGATAATTCAAAATGGTAAAAATTTCAAACTAATAAAGATTCCTTTAGTAGAATTCTATTTTTAAAATGTATTTCTCTCCTCTCTTCTCTCTCTCTCTCTCCATTATGATGACATAGAAAAATCAAATATCATAATAATTTACATATTTACAGAGAAAATATACAAGATATAACGGAGGGAGAGAAAACTACCCCCAAGAAAGATGGTTGGTTGATTGATTGATGGAGTTACAGGGTCTATAAAAACAATCCAAAAAAAAACATCCTACAGCTAAAGAACAATATCATTACTGAAACTTTCGTGTATTAAGTCCAGATATACTTGACAAAATAATGGCTAATACCCGCATAGAGATTATCTGTACGAAGCTGGAAATGTACATCATTTGTGCGTGATCTTATTTTTCATTTATTTTCTTCATTTTTATATTGTATATAAAAATTCTAATAAGAGTTTTTGATAATAAAGAAAATTTTCACAATTTAAAATATATCATCTTTTATAACACACTGTATACATTTGTTTATTTATTTATAACCTTTTTTTTATAAATTTAATAAATCATAGAATTATCCAGGGGTGTGCCGGGTAAACTTACTTGAACAAAACAAAGATGGCGGAGAATGTTGGCAGAAGATATGTTCACCAAGAAGGGCGAGTAACAAGAGAACGGAGTGTATATACATTCCTTTTCCCTTCCCCGCCCAACATATCTATGAAATTTTAAAATCAATAAAAATCAATTTAAAGAAAATATTTTAAAAGATTTTTTTATTCATCCTCTTTGTTTTGTTTATCGCGTGGCAACTTATCGCAGACGATGATATTCCTTCTTTTGAAACTATTCATCAATATAGATTTCATCGATTAGCTTATTTAATAAATAATATGCGAAAATATTAAAATTCGTATTCAAAAGATAAACTTTATAATCGAAAATTACTAAAATTATTCTCAATCTTATTAATTCTTAATATTATTGATTATAAAAGATATTTCATTTGTAAAAATATGAAAATGGTTTCTTTTTCTAATTGAAGACATGTCAAACCCTTTCGGAATTATTCAGCCTAGAATATGAATCTTAATTCCAAATTTTCAGAGAGAAAATTTCAAGAGAAAATGTTGATCCAAGATTTATCACTCTTTATTTGATATTTCGAGATTAAATACAAAAATATATTTTTAAAAATTCAAGAAATTGCATTAAATATATATACAAAGCATCCAAATTTTAAAAATACGCTGAATGTAACCAATATGCAAAAGTAAACATAACACCATCATTAGAAATAATTCGATAAAACGCTTCCATTCTCTCTCCTAATGATATTCAAATATATTTTTAACAAATAAATTTTTGGCAATGTGTTTCTTTTTAATAATATCAACAAATACCATCTCTACATACCTTACTGCAATGCTAAAAGTTTTTAAACCCTTTCATTCAATAACTTTTATTATTGCAGTAAAAAAGTTCCGTAAAGATAATATTTGATGATATCGATAGATGGCAATTGAATTTATAAAAGATATTTGTTCATTGAGAAATCAAGAAAATTCGACGACAGATGTATGACAAGCTAGCACTTTCAACAGAACAGTTTGTAGTGGCCTCACTACGTCTCGGCAACTGCGAGCTGGGGAACACCTCACTACGCATGCGCGGGCGGCATCCGGGACTTTTGCCACGCGCGTCGTTGGAACAACAAGGCTTGCTTTCAGCGGCCGTTACTTCTTTCCTCTCTATATATTTCGAGGCTTTAAATAAATTATTTTATTAAAATAATTATAATCTTATCAGCGGCTTTTCCACAAGCCACACCACCACGCACGCAACCATTCCACAACTTCACTCTGTGCCTCGAAGCTCATCTACAAGAACACTAAACAGAATCTGAGCATATTTAAGAATTCGGTTCCAAAATCACATAATTAGGTACCGCTCAACAAGATTAACCTAGTTTGTGATAATTGAAACAATGAATAATATGTGAAGGTTAATCACATATTAAACAAAATGTTAACGCGGGATTCGATCCCGGTTCATGACTGTCGGGAATCGAGGGTGTTACCCATTTGTCCACCGACTTTTTTTTTCTTGTCATTCATATTTAAGAATTAAATAAAAAGGCAAATATTGGATCAAAAATAATTTATATGCTCATATTTTAGTTGGCTGAACGCCCACCTTTTTCAAAGTATAACAACGTATTTATGTAAACAATAAAATCAGCGCCACATAACGTCAATAGAATATACGTTGTTGTACCTTGAAAAAAATTGACATTCAGCCAACTTAATATTGGTAAATAAATTTATTTTGATCCAATATATGCCTTTTTAATTGAAGATCTATTTATGAATTGCTCTCTCTCTCTCCATTTTTCAAGAATATTATCTACATATTATAATTTGCATATAGTATGCTAATATACTTAAGAAATACATAGAGATACGGAAATTTCAATTTTTTTAAAAAGGCACTTTCTGATCGCTTAAATAAACATTTAAAATAGTAGAGCGCCATCTATCGGAATACTTATCAACTTAACGTTGAAATATATTCTTGACTATTGACCAAATACCTTTTCTTGGTCGGTAAAATACAGTGAACATTACCTGGTTGGCTTTTCGTCATGAATCAAAAAAGAGTATTTGTCTAATATATTTGAGTACAAAATTGACAAAATAAATTTAAAATTGATAGAGTCCCCTTAAATGTGAGTTTTGTATATATAATTTTATTAATATTATCAGAAAAAAACATCAATAGCGCGCAAATTTAAGATTATCATCTTAAAAGAACTTACCTTATTTGAATGATATGGCCTTATCAAAAATGAGAAAAAAAAAACAATTTGTCTTGAGGATATGAAAATTTTCATTTAAAGTAGAAAATAATTTCTAACATGTATGCAAATGTTGATCTATATATGTTTGAAAAAACTAACTACTCTGCAGATCTGCGAGTCCAGGCTTGCTCCTGGGTTAGCTGACATTCCGGACCCAGTAGAGATTCTCCCAGTGGTCCTGGAGTCCTCAGGCACCTGCTGACAGTGTCAGTGAGAGACTGCCGAGTTGCTGTCAGTACAGATGACTTCACGGACTGCTTCATGTCATCAGTGACTCCAGAGAGGAAGTGGGACATGCCCTTGTCTCCTGGGCTGATAGGAGTGTCAATCTCCTGCAGGACTCCCAGCTTGGCTTCCTCCAGGTCCTGATCTGTGTAGGACTTGGGATCCAGCAGCCAGTCTACGGACTTGTAGAAGGTCTCCAGGGTGTTGGGTACATTGGGATCCCTGTAGGAGTAGAGGGAGAACAGGCCACTGCGGGAAACACTAGCTCCACTGCCGTAAGCTCCTCATTGTTCCCGGATACAGAAACTTAGCTCGCCCCACGTAGTTGTTGATCCCCATGATCCACATCCCCATGTAGTTGACATCAAATGGCATCACAAAGTGGGTGCGATGTCCCGCAGGCTGGAAGGTGGCAGCATCACTGCTTCCTGTCTGAGAGGTGGAAGCTGGCAGTGAAGTCAGCAAGTTCTCCAGCAGGCTCTGTCCACGCTCCAGGCTGGAGTGTGAGCCGTTGAGAGCAAACCTGAGGTTGTTCTTGTGGAAGATGATCCCTGCAATCTCCTTCAACTGAGCCAAGAAGAGTTCTGCGTCGAACTTCTCTGCCAGCTCTTTCATTTGGAGGACCTGAGCCAGTCCTGCGTAACTTTCCCTTGCTGCGGCATATGGAGAGAGAGTGCTGGCAGCCAGCTTGACTGCGTAATGGTGGCCGTGGTACGTGATGCTCTGCGCAAGGTAAGAGGCGGCCATCTTCACCAGCTGGTGCAGCCGGTCTGCATCCTGGAACCTCGGGCTGTTGAGGACCTGAGTCCAGATGTCCACCATGGTGTCCAGGTTTGGGTCCAAGCAGTAGGATGAGAGGACTATGCCCTGGGAGAAAGACTGAGAGGAACTTTCCACCAGATGGAGGGACGAAGAGAGTCCAGAAGTCCGTCTCTCCGCCATCTGGTCGAGTTCCCTGAAGTCCCAAGCTCCAGCTCCCATATTAGTGAGCACAGAGGAGAAGAGAGGCAGCCATGACTTGAGGTTGTCTGGGAGCTGGCTGACATCAGCCACCATGCGCAGGTAGCTTACACCATTGGTGGGCTGTTGGCAGAGCTGGAGTGGAGCACCACCATGGAGGGTGGTGTGGTCCAGGGAGCAGGCATTGGTCAGCTGTGGACTGACATCTGAAACACGGAGTGATGGCAGACAGCTCACATCTTCCTTCATCTTCTGTTTTTCCTGGAGCTCCAGACCTTCCTTGTAGATCCTCTTCTATATATATATAAATGAATATTTGTGTGTTTGTATATGTCCGGTATACAATTTCGCAGTAGTTCACTAATTCAATCCAAAATTTCCATACATAGGTAAAAAAATAACGGGGAAGACGATAGGCTATTTAAAAAATATATATAAATCAATTTTTAAAACTATATATTCAAATTATTCTACTTAACTCACGAACAGCGCCCTCTATCAAGTACTAAAAGGTTATAAATACGTTTAAAATCTAAATCTTCTCAATATTTTATTAATAATAGTTCGCTTAATAACACATATAATATAAATATTTATATAATAACTGCTATAATTTGAAATATTTGGTAGGTTTTATTTATTTATATATTTTCATTTTTAGATATAACTGATCTAATTCGCCGTTTAAAATAACTGCTCTAATTCGAAATATTTGGTGTTTTATTTGTGTTCACTCTATTTCTATTTATTTGAGGTATTATAATTTCCATGTTTCAAAAACCTATTTCAAAAAGGTCGTTAGAAATATGTAATGCCTGAAATAGCTTTGCATGCGAATATTTATGATGCCAAGCGTAGCTTAATGGTTAGGTGTGCGGCTTCGTATTTCCACAACCTTGATTCGAAACTTAGCCTGGGTGTTTTTTTATATATATATATATTATTGAAGCAAAGTTTTTTTTTTACAGTACCAAGATTTCCATACATAGGTAAAAAAAGTACGAGGAAAACGATAGGCTATTTTATATTATATATAAATTAAATATTAAAAATATATATTCAAATTATTCTACTTAGCTCACGAACAGCGCCCTCTATCAAGGTTATAAATACGTTTAAAATCGATATCTTCTCAAAATTTTATTAATAATAGTTCGCTTACTAATTAGAATGCTTGATCTAAATCGAGATATTTATAGACGCTCGCTCGATTTGAAGATTTACACATGTGTATATCGTAACTAATCTGACTGTAAAGTTTGGAGCGGGACGTTTCACAAGAGTGACATCCACGGCGCCAATTTATAATTGTAATGAATAGTGTTTGAATAAGACATTTAATCTGGTAAACCCGGGCGTTGCCCGGGTCATTCTTCAAGTATGTTATATAAAAATATTATTTTATTTAAAATATATATCATAGATTCAAATATTGGTAAATCGACCGCCAGAGGTCACGCTTTGCATATAAAAACTCGTTGGTGTTTTATCCCAATGGCCGACTCAAAACCTTTGTACATTATGTAAATAATCTTTTGTTTTCCTTATTCTACTCGCCTTAAGCCATGTTTTACTTTTATCAAATTATGTATTTTTTATATATTCCTTTAACTCAATTAAATTACTGATCAAAACTATTTTTCATTATCATACTTTAAAGATTTCAACCACGACTGCATTTCCATACCATAATTTTCAACATGATCTAAATCCAAGCAGAAAATCTCAATATATTTTTCTTTATAACATATATATTAAAAATGGCATATCCTGACCAGGAGCACATGTACTTTACAGAAGGCAGAGCGCCATCTGGTGGAACAGAAATCAACTAAACATTGATTTAGCCTGTTCAATATACAGGGTGATCCAAAAGTCCCGCACAACTTTAAAAATTAATAACTCCGCGAATATTTGCGCTAGAGCAATGCGGTAAACACCATTGTGTTTAGGATGCAATGGGATTTTTTATGGCAAATAATGAAAAATTCGAAATTGATTTTAGTTACAACTTTATTCGCTAGATGGCGCTCTACCAGAATCAGCTATTCAGCGGCCAAATTGTTTGATAAATTGAAAAATTGAACGACACGTATTTTTCCTTTTTGAATACCAGGAAAGAACCCTAATAATATCAAATGATAAATCAATAAAACACCATTTCGCCAAAAGTTAGAAGAATTGGTTGACGATTTTTAAATACAATCTGAGATATGTAAAATAGGTATATGCAAATTAAAACATGAAGCAAAAAATATTTATATTTTAGATGGAGTTTTGTGAAATAAATTGAATGTTTGAAAATAACTACTGATATCAATACACGATTTTTGAAATGTTAATATAGTACCAAAAATTATTATGGCACTACTAATAGGATTTCTTGCTATAAGAAATGTATAGTTTCTTGACTAATTGTCGACACTTGACTATTTAACTGGATATTTGTCATGATCCAAATATGAAATATAGAGGGGAGTGACAAAATATATTTGTCGTACTTTATTCCAAATTTACTATGGGTTTGTCAAATGTTATCATTGTTTATTATACTGTACATAATTTTGAAAATGTATCCCCTCAAAAAAAAAAAAACATTTTTAAATCGACCTTTTGCGTTGAAAAACGTGGTAGTAAAATCATTTTGTATTATTTTTTGCGCAAAACATCTAGAGTTGGGGGGGATACAGAGATTATTCCTTATGCTATTTCTTCTAATGAGCGAAAAGCGATAAACTAAACATAAGGGGTAAAATTGTGTATACCAGTGTTATTCGAGAAGTTATAACACTTTGGCCTGCACGACATAATATAAAATGTGGGCAAATGACAAACAAAAAAATTACTGTTCACAGAAAAAAAGAGTTAAGATGTGAGGACAGCATTTATTATTCCCATAACCCAAAACAAAGAGCTGCAAAATATAACACATGAGGTAACTGCCTTCTCTTTTGTATTAGGTCACAATCCTTGCTCAATGTAGCGCCCTTCATTCTCAAACACCGCCTGCAGACGATAGATGACAGAATGGTCACAATTAAATAGTTGAAATTTATAAAACGTGCCATCTGATAGAAGCCTTCAACATGGCCAATGTAGTAGGCCGGCATCGATAAAAACGCGACTTAATGTACCCCCATAACCGAAATTGTAAGGCGTCAAGTGTGGTGATATTGGAGGCCCCTGGTATATAAAGTGGCGACTTATCAACGAATTGCACCGAACGTATCCTTCAGCAATTGTTTGGCACCGCGGGAGATATGAGGAGGTCCTCCATCTTGCATGAATGTTATTTCGCTTAGTGCTTGTCTGTCCTGCAATATGGGAATAACCTTTTCTCTCAAAAGTTGAACATAACGTTCACCAGTTACAAAAACGATTTTAAAAGTTCTTCCATTGATTTTTTCAAAGAAAAATGTCCCAATAATAAAAGAAGAAGTGAACCCACACAAAACTGTAACTCTGTGCTGATGAAGTGGTATTTCTGTAAAAATCCTAGGGTTTTCTGTTGCCAAAATGAGGCAGTTTTGAATTTTGATTTCTCCCTTTAGATAAAAGTGAGCATCATCTGTTCTTAGAACATTTGACAGCCAGTTTCCATCAATATCAATTTGCCGGAAAACCCATGCAGCGAATTCTTGACGCTTCTCAAAATCGCTGACTTTCAACTCGTGAAAACTTTGAATTTTGTTAGGATATTTTTATAGAAAAATTCTAAATGTGTGTTCTCTCCAAACTGTTCCATACGAAATCCCCGTTTTTCGAGAAACTTGTCTAGCACTTACTTCTCCATACGTGGATAACGTTTCAATAGCTTCAGCATTCTGCAAAACCGTAACAGCCACTGACTTGCATGTCGATGGTCTTCCACTCCGAGGTTTTGCTTCCAGAGATCCAGTTTCCTCAAAACTTTTAATCAATCGCTTTAGAGAGTAGAAACTCATTGGTCCTTTACCGCTTCGAATATCTTTAAAGGAACGAAACGCTCGTAAAGCTTCAGTGGCAGATTTTGAATCACAATTAAAAAAATTCACCAAGAGTGCTTTATCCTGTAGTGACGGCATTCCAGGGGAAAGGGGAGAAGTTCGACCACACCTCCTTGCGGTCCCCCCTGGACCCTTAGAATATTTGACCAAATTCTGGTTCGTTTCCAAGATGACTAACGTTGCAACGGCACCCATTTTCAAATGAAGAGCAAAACTGATATCTCCAGTAATGCTACCGCGTCCGGGGTAACCGCCGCGTAAGGAGCTGCAGCTCGAGCTCATGATGAGAAATCTACTACGAGGACACAATTCAATCTACTACAACTCAATATAAATGGTACCCAGAGTAAAATAAAGAGCTGACTTGTCTTCTCTGTGACAACAATGTACATATTAATTGTCCTCAGGAGACAAAATTGAATCAGAATCTGAGATTCAATATCAAAGATTATAAAACACTACGAAAGTACAGACCGGGAAAATTCGGAGGAGGACTTGCCGTTTTGATTAAAACTCTAGAAATCAAATTTAAGGAAATCACCTATAATCAGAGTAAGCCTAGAGAAAGCACGACAGAAGCTCAGGTAAAAGAAATATATCTTACAGATAAAACAATTCCAATCATAAATGTTTATGACCACGATAATACTAGCATCAATACAGGCCAGATAGAGACATTAAGTGAAGCGTCTTCGGATATCGCAATCATACTTGGTGATTTTAACGCCGAAAGACCAACTTGGGGATCACCTGTCCAGGATAACAAAGGTCAGCAGGTTGAGGACATGCTAACCGACCTCGACCTTACGCCGTTAAATAACGAAAAGAACACCATCTATCCAAGTCCACAGGCACAGAATCCGCAATAAACATTACAGCGATAAATAACAACATCGTACCCACAACACAATGGAAAATTCTGAAAAGTGCAATCAGTGACCACAGACCAATTTTAACAACCCTAAAATTCAAAATTGAGAATTTCCAACAGAATAAAAGAACACTGGAAAAATATTTACAGAAAAGCTTGAAGAACTGTGCAACGAATAATTAAATCACAGAACGATTGACAAAAAATTGGAAAAAATCTCTTTGAACATATCCAAAGCTGCAAAAGTATCGATACCTAGAGGTAGACGTAAAGACCTGTGAATACTTTACTGGAAGGACCACAATATCGAGGCAATGATTGCAGAGAGAGACAATAAAAATGAACTTCTTTAAACAAATAAAATAGAAGAAATCATAAAGGAACTCATTGAAATTAGTCACAAAATAGAACAAGAAATTTGGATATTCAAACAAGAAAAATGGGCAGAATTCTGCGAAAAAAAATGGATCCAAAAAAGGAAAGCCATCACTGGAATATAATTAGTGTTATAAAACAATCAAAACCAACACTAATCCTCCAATACTCTAACCGATATGAACAGCGAGAACGAACAAACAGATGGCTGACATAATTGCTGAATATCTTTCAAGCACTTCCAGACTCAGCTATACGAATGAAGGCAGGACTCTAAAAAATAATATAAACAGGTTAGTTAAACAAGCAAGAAATTACCATCAACAAGATATTTATTTACTCGAGAGACTTCACACTGAATGAGCTAAATTCATCAATAGGAAAGTTAAATCCAAGATGTCACCTGGAGATGCTCTAATCTTTGGTCAAATGATTAAACACTATTGAGACGAAGCTAAAAATCAACTCCTACGAATACTGAACATTTCATGGCAAACTGGTAAACTACCAAAGAATTGGAAGATATCAATTATAGTGCCAATACTGAAACCAAACAAAGATGCTAAGGAATGCAAGAACTATCAGCATACTTTGTAAAATAACAGAATGAATTATCCACTCTAGGCTCATAGTCTGGCTCACTAACAATAATAAAATAAACTTCTACCAAACTGTCTAAAGATCCAGACACTGTACAACTGATAAACTGTTCTACTTCTGTCAATCAATAATAGATTTCTAGGAAAAACCGCCAGAGAAGACAACGGCCGTATTCCTGGATATGACCTCAGCTTTTGATCGAGTGTAGAAATTATTTGAAAGGCTGCACAACATCGGAGTAAGAGGAAAAACCTTAATCTGGATTGCAGACTTCTTAAGGGGAAGAAGGATAAAGGTTCGGGTCAATGGAACATTTTCCAAGGACCGAAGAACATGGGCTGGTGTACCTCAGGGATCTGTGCTCAGTCCTCTACTCTTCTCGCTATATATTAACTGTTGTTTATGTAAATAGAAGAATATTATTTGTATTATTTAAAGCCTCATTATGTAAAAATATATGTGTATATAAATTGGACATTTTTTGTTGGCCAAACGAAAAGAATCTAAGGCTCTTTATTGAACACGACAAAAACAACAACGGCATTCCAGAGTAAAATAAATCATCAGAGATAGATAAATATTTTTCAAATGAATTAAAATAAATATAATCGATACTGAGAGAGAGTTGAATTTTAAAAAATAGAAATTTATTATTTTCGAAATATAAATAGCTGAGAGGATTCCAGCAAACCGCATCTAAAATATAAGTTTTTTTTTTTTTGCTACATGTTTTAATTTGCATATACCTATTTTACATATCTCAGATTGTATTTAAAAATCGTTAACCATTTCTTCTAACTTTTGGCGAAATGGTGTTTTATTAATTTATCATTTGATATTATTAGGGGTATTTCCTGGTATTCAAAAAGTAAAAATACGTGTCGTTCAGTTATATTTTTCAATTTATCAAACAATTTGGCCGCTGAATCGCTGATTCTGGTAAGGCGCCATCTAGCAAATAAAGTTGTAACTAAATTCAATTGCGAATTTTTCATTATTTGCCATAAAAAATCCCATTGCATCCTGAACACAATGGTGTTTACCGCATTGCTCTAGCGCAAATATTCTCGGAGTTATTAATTTTTAAAGTTGTGCGGGACTTTTGGATCACCCTGTACATATATTGAAAGTTTTTCAAGTATATATATAAGTAGGATTATCAAAAGTATGTTTAAGTCGCACGTGTAAAAGATAGTGCTATATATGTAAAAATATTATCTCCCTCTCTGTCTTTCACGCGGTGGGCGCCACCAATGAACACCTTGTATATATTTACATATATATATATATTTATTTAAATAAAAAGGCATATATTGGATCAAAAATCATTTATTTTTACCAATATTTCAGTTGGCTGAACGCCAACCTTTATCAAGGTATTATAACATTTTAAATTATGGATTGCTCTATTTTCAAAATATATATTTATCAATTATTTTTATCTATTTTTCCTGTATTTATAATTATATAATCATATTTATTCACATTTATTCAATTTTGTATTTAAACTTATATAATCTTACGAGGTGTGTTCAAAAAGTATCGCGACTTTTGAATTTTCGCGGGTTACGTATATTCGAATTTCGAACTTTTTGTGGCTTTATGTTGGTACTCATGTCTCTCACTTATGCCGACAAGCTCGGCCATTTTGAATGTTCACTTAATTGCTGACAGCTGCTTTGCTTGCAGGTGTTTTGGATCGTCTTCGATTTTTACCTATTTAAAAAAAATGGATCAAAGAACCTGTATAAAATTTTGTGTGAAAAACGAAATTAAGTGCGCGGATGCATTCCGAATGTTGACTGTGGCATACTGAGAAGCTACCTTGGACCGAAGAACGTTTATCGGTGGTACAAAATGTTCTCAGAAGGCCGAGAAGATGTGAACGACGAAGAGCGTGCCGGACGCCCGAGCACTTCAACAACAAACGAAAAAATTAATGAAGTGGAGAAAATGATATTGGCCAATCGTCGAATCACCGTTAGAGAAGTTGCTGAGGACCTAAACATATCGATTGGCTCGTGCCATTCGATTTTTATCAATGATTTGGGCATGAGACGGGGCCCGTGAAATTCGTACCAAAATTGTTCAATTGCGACCAAAAACAGCATCGCATGAACATTGCTAATGAGATGTTGGACTCTGTCCGCGACGACCCAAATTTGCTCCAGAGGGTCATAACTGGTGACGAAGCGTGGGTTTATGGTTATGGCGTGGAAACCAAAGCTCAATCATCTCAATGGAAGCTGCCGCACGAACCAAGACCGAAAAAAGCGCGCCAGGTTCGGTCGAATGTGAAAGTTTTGCTGACAGTTTTCTTCGATTGCAGGGGCGTGGTGCATCATGAGTTCTTGCCACAGGGTAGAACGGTCAATAAGGAATATTACCTGCAAGTTATGCGCAATTTTCGCGAAGCAATCCGCCAGAAACGCCCGGAATTGTGGAAGAACAAAAATTGGCTTTTGCTCCACGATAACGCCCCTGCTCACACATTGTTGCTTGTGCGCGACTTTTTGGCCAAAAACAACACACTAATGATGCATTGGAAAAATTAATGGGAGGACCTGGTTCACCACTGATGAACAAGGCCCTCCCATTAATTTTTCCAATGCAGTAAGGGCAGTAGAAATTGTTTTATTTTCAAAAGAATCATACGCGTCTATAATAGTTTCGAATTTTCATAACAGATGGCGCGCTAATGCATCATAATACATACTAAAAGGTACAATTTCCTTAAGTTTTGTCCATGATTATATACCACACGTCGAAATAGACAAAAACAGAGTTTACACTTATAAAATAGTAGATTCTATTTGGACACTTGCATTCATTGTCGAGAATAGACTTATGATATTTGAATTATCATTCATCGTTTTGATTGATACGTTGTGTTTGTGAGGAAGAAACACGAAAAAATAAATCATTTTTAACATCTTTTATTTTGTTCACAATGATGATACCATTTAAGAAAAATACATATATATATTGGCAAGAATTCACTAAATAAATAACAGAAAAGGAGATGAGATATTTGGATTATAAACAAAAGGTATTCAATGATTATAAAATATATTGAAATTTGGTTTTACACATAGAGATAAAAATAAGAAAGAAAAGTTTGGAATGACGATGAAGTAGTTTTTAAAACCAAGTTAAAATCGTTTGATTATATAATGGTGGATTTCAAATTTAAATATTCATTACAACATATATACATATTAAAAACAAAGTAGACATATCCTGACCAGGAGCACATGTGCTTTTTAGATGGCAGAGCGCCATCTATGTGCTCCTGGTCAGGATATGCCTACTTTGTTTTTTAATATCAACACCTGACCATAGCGTTTTGTTAAATTTTTATAATGGTGGATTTCAAATTTAAATATACATTAAAATATATATATGCATATGTGTTTCTTAAAAGTCTATATATTAATATATGCAATCATTTATATAAGCCTATTTTAAAAATGATATTTAAATAACTTTTTAATATATTTTTTATATATAGATAAACACAACAATAATACATCTGTCTCTAAATTACACGAAAGAAATATTCTATATATTATATTTTTTTTTTATTAATTCAAACATTAAATATCTCAAAAATGCAATTTTAATTTGATGCTAACATGTTTTAAAGGACAAAATAAAAGATATTTTAAAAAATAACATCGTTCATACATCCGCCATTTATATTTTAATATCTTCTGTTGAGATAAAAACAAATAAAAAAACATCTCGATAATAATAAATTTTAATTGGAAATTTTAACGAGAAACACTTTTTATTGAAATAATTACCAACATTGTGTGTTTATTAACTTCGATATAAAAAAATGAAATTACAAAAAAATAAAAGCTTTAAAAAATTGAAAATTTATATATATATATTGTGTGAAAATTAAATTACATATTTTATATGTATATAGGGGGGGAATATATTATAGTTTTTTCGCACACTTTGCTTTTTTTTAAGTTATTTTCCATCACTCATTTTTAAAATTGTGTTTAAAATATTAAGCTTTCTTTAAACCCCCCAAAAATAAAAATAAATTATACTTTATTTTAAAAAATAAATGCTTTTTGTATGTCGTGTTTTTAACAGATATGTGAATTCGTATGAATTATTAAGTATTACATCTATATATATATGTGTAGTATTATATTTGGGCAAAGCTGATTTAGTTTAAAATTGAAAGTCTCATTAAGAGTTTAATATACTTGCTTAATATATGACCATTATATCTATAAATACACTCATGGACAAAACTTAAAAAGTGGAAAGTTTTTATATCGACGTTCGTCTGTTTTTTAAGGAGACAGAGGTTATTCACACTTGGTTATCTCACATGTCTTCAATAAAGGTCACTGTAATATCTTTCAGAGTTATTGTCTGAATCCCGATATACATGCTAAAAGGTACAACTTCCTTAAATTTTGTCCATAAGTGTGCATATTGCAAACTCTATCAGTGTTAAAAAATACTTTACCAATATTTTTAGAGAAGATTTGATCTTTTTATATATTCGATAATTATATAATAAAAGTTGAATAAAATAATTTTTAAGAATTTTAAAAAATATTTCCTAATCACACATATATAAATTGTTGATCTATTTTAAAACATTTTTCTTCACGTTTTATCATATTATAAAACATAATATTTACCTTTTAATATATATTTTTTAAATGAGCCACAAATTACATCTCGTGTCAAAACCATTTTTTAAAATATGATTATATTTAATAAACCGTTTCCATGTTTTCACAGTATAATTTCAAACAGGCCAATTTTATTATATCATAGATGTAGTGAGATCATCACTAAAAAATATTACATTCTTTTTTTTTTTACATTTAATAAAGGCAGAATATTTTCGAGTTATATGAATGCATATATATTTTTTTATTCATAAAGGCAATTTTAGAAGTCAATTGATTGTGTAACATTTATAAATATATAGATTTTTCTTTTTTTACATAGTATTTTTACATCGAATTTTTTTAAATTTAGACAACTCGTACAATTTCGCCAATTTATATTTTTTTGCAGATTTTTTTTTTATTTGCATATAAGGAAGGGAAATAGGAACTCAAACATTCTTTACAAAGTTTTTCTCCCTGTATTTTTTTGTGCAAATAAAATATTTTTTTCGAATAATTATATGCATATATTTGCACATACTTTATAATATAAAAAAAGACCCATATATATTTGTCCCTACTTATTTTAATAATTGTCAATCACGTATATATAATTCAATTGAAAAATAATTCAAAATTAACTTTTTTTCAAAGTAAATCGTTGAAGAGAGGATTTGGTATTAAATCTTATTTATTCATAGATAAAATATAGTGTTGCCAGATATTTATAATTGTATTTGCACAAACCCGTGAAATATTAATTTTACAGAACAAAATTTTTTAAATGATTTTCCTAATAATATAGATATATATTATTTTTAAATATTTTAACAGACATTTCGTGGTTAAATTTAATTTTAATTATCTGATACACTTAAAATATAGGCAAGTATATTATGTTTTCTAATTTTAATAATTCTTTCTTTTTTGTTTTCAATAAAACACTACAGAATATATATAATCAACATTCAAACACACTTCTTAATATTCACTTTCATTTATAAACCAATCTCATATAGAGTGGTTCTCAAAATTTGTTATTTAAAAAAAAAACATAGAGAGAGTAGGCCAAATAAGAAAAATTGTTCAATGAAATTAATAAAACATCCAGGGCTAAGTTTATTGTACAAGAAATTTAACCCTTGCTACTTTTTTTATATATATTTTTTTAATTATAAGTCAGGGGAAGAACGTTTATATATAATAAAAAAATTATGTTTAAAAAATAATATTAATAACATTTCTCTTATATACTTTCATAGTTTAATATAATCAACAAACAATATCCAGGGTTAAGTATATTTCACTATCTTTATACTGAGTTCTCCTGTTGAAGAGAATGTTTTAGCCAGAAAAAGCTAGAGAAATTAAAATAGCAAAATAAACATAACCTAGAACGAAATTTGGCAATTATATCGCAAATTTTTCTTTTGAACGAAAAATCGAAATTTTATTTTAAGGAGAAATAACGATTATTTCTAACCTTAGGGATGAAGTATGATAGGATGAATTGTGAAGAGTAATAATAAACGGAAAAATAAAGTGTCCAGGGATGGGAATACTTTATTTTTCCGTTTAACATTACTCTTCACAATTCATCCTTTCATACTTCATCTCTAAGGTTAGAAATAATCGTTATTTCTCCTTAAAAGAATTTTTTTGTTCAAAAGAAACATTTGCGGTATAATTGCCAAATTTCGTGCTACAATCATAAGCCGCATTATATTGTATTATAACCCTAGATTGCTTGTTAATATTATTAAATTATAAGTCAGGGATGAACGTGTATTATATTTTTTTATAGAGGATTCTATACTGTTTTTATAGACTATTTAAAAAACGTTACTATATATCCTAAAATATCCCTATGCACATTTCTATATCCTTCTTATATTTTCGTAGACTTTCTTTTCCATGGCACTATTGGCAACTTTTTTTTCCCCCACAATCAACGCTTTCTACATTTTCTTACAAACCCTTCTTTCCCAAAGTTATTCTAAAACCTTTTAACAGACCCACGCACATATTGGTAAGAAAAAATAATTCAGTGATTAAACCATTTTTATTTTTGACTATTGACCTGGCCTAGAGATAAATAATTATTTTTAAAATATAATTTTTTGCAAGATAATATTTAGATCCGTAGTTTAGACCCAAAAAAACATATTTAGGATATGATATTTTAAAAGATATTTTCTTATTAAAAAGGGAACAAATTGGAGATAAAATAATATAATTGATATTTTAAAAATATTTTAAAATATCTTTGAATATGTTTTGTCAAATTTTGACTATATATTTCAATATTTTTGTTTGTATTTTAGGTTTCCGATTGTTCTTTCTTCACCGTGAAAGGTGCAATAAAGGCCTCTTGCTCTCCAGGAACCTGGGTTACTAATTTCTCTCTTAAAGACCTGCCAATAGTAGCTGGCGTTCTGCTTTCCAGGATTCCGGGATATATTTCTAACAAAGTGTGAATTGAACAGAACCTTTTTATTGGGGATAAGTATTAATAAATTAATCTTACATATTTCCCATCACAATTGGCACTAAATTAGTTTTAATTATCAATAGCCTTATATGATGCATTAGCACGCCCAATCTCATTCTATATACAGTTACGAGCTTCATTCCTCATCGGCCTCTGTCACCGTTTGCTTTTTTTTTTTTTTTGGAATGGCGCCCTCCTATTGGTTGGCTACGGTCACGCCACCTTTGCCCCCCCCCATCATGCCTCCCCCACTCGCTCTTTCGTTTTTGTAACTATTGGTTTGGAGCGGGTCGCTCCCTAAATAAATGCATATATTAGATAATAACCAAATGGAATCCTCTCTTTCTCTTTCCCAGTAAGAGACGCCTACGGAAGCCAACAGTACATAGACAGATAAAGCACATAGGCTATAGTTATTAACTAACATATGCAATTAATTAAGGCGCCAATTTATAATTGTAACAAATAGTATTTGAATCAAAACATTCAATCGGGTAAAACACGGGCGTTGCCCGGGTCATTCGGCTAGTATATATATATATAAGAAAGAGAAACTAATTTAAACGCGTATATATGATTATTTTTAAAATTAAACAATTTTCTACTGCACCCTTACTGCAATGATAAATTAATAGAAGGGTTGACCACTGGTGACCCAGGGTCCTTCCAATATTTTTTATCAGTGCAGTAAGAACAGTAGAAAATGGTTTTAATTTTTAAAAACATATATACGCGCAAAAACAGTTTATATAAATTTTCAATCTATATATATAAAATTGAATGTCTGTGTGTGTGTCCTCTATGGATTCAAAAACCATACATCCAATCGCCGTGAAATTTTGGGATATTATTAGGCGTATCCCCGGAAAGGTTTACGAAAAATAATTTCTTGAATATCTTGAATATCCTTAGAGTTATTTGCAGATTTGTAGCTTTAACTCGCAAGCAACGCCATCTTGCAACGGAGATCTGCCCCTCCCCCCCGTCCGGCCGCCGGCCAATCAGAGTGATCAAGAGGTCCTGGCGCGCGGGGGGCGGGTGACCTCCGGGAACTACGTCCGGGACCGGGAAAATATGTTCACTAGATAAAACGATGATTTTGTAATGTAGAAAATTAGGAAAGACAAAATTCAGGATGACACGGCACACAGGGACCGGGAAAAAATAATCACTTTATCTAGAGATTCACGACCATGACTTTATTCAACTTATCGAGTATCTTTCAAGGGACCGGGAAAATATGTTCACTAGATGAAACGATGATTTTGTAATGTAGAAAATTATGAAAGACAAAATTCAGGATGACACGGCACACAGGGACCGGGAAAAAAATGTTCACTTTATCGAGAGATTCTAATTTACGAGTTTCAAATTATCAAAATATATCTTTTTTTTTTATAAGTTTATAGAGAATTGTTTTAACAAATGTTCGTTAGACAAACCTTTACTCGGGTAAAACCTCGGGCGAAGCCGGGTACGTCCGCTAGTATTCAATATAATTTATTCCTTCTTTGCATTCAATAATGGAAAGTTCGTGACAAATTCTCTTCATCTCATTCTGCCCCCGGTCAGATTTCTACCAGGGTTTGTTCATTGATTTGTTTATCACATTTTATTATTTTTGACCACTGACTATGGAATTAGTGTCTCTTAGCATAGCTAAGATAATTTTTTTTGCATAAAATGTTTTACCTAAAGAAATAGTTTTCAATAAATTATGTTTTAAATAAAAGATGACAAAAACTCTGCTAATTTTAACATTTGAATAGAGTCAGTCAAAACTATATATAATACAATCCAGCCTTTACATAATGATTACATATTAGCCTAGGCTTGTGGAAATTTTCATTTTTACAAATTCCAGAATAATTTCACCCTAAAAGCATCGTTATTTTTTCCTAAAAGATATATAGCGCTATTATTTTTAGCACCAAATATTATTTTCTAAAATATCTTTATTTTCTTAATGATTTCTATTGCTTACTATAATTCTCGATAGCTTTTATTTACGAATGTATATAAAATATTTGTTAACCTCTAATTTTTGAAATCAATACCATTCAAACGCTTTCTAATTTTTTTTGGCGCGTGAAAATCCTAATGGCGTTAAATTTCTACCAAAAGATAATAATTAACCCTAAAAATGTTCGTTTGCTATTATATATATAAGTATAGCGGCCTATATTTTATATATATACAAAATATTATATTTTCCTTTTTTTTTTCAAAAATATAGTCTATGCAATCTATTTTTTCACATTATATAAAATTTATGAATTAATTCAATATTTTGAGAAATGATAAAGTTTTTTTTTTCAATTTGTTCAATATTTGGATTATCTTAAAAGGTTTTAATTTGATGTATTGAGTTGATTTTTTTTTATATCGTAAATTTTTAAAATATTACTATCTTTATATTTTTTTACAAATTTATAATATTTTTTCATGCCTATAATTTCGAAATGTTATAAAAATATTTTCTTTAAGGCTATGCACCAATATATGCTCTAATTTTGATCATGTTTTGTTTGAATTATCAAGAAATAACATTTCTATATATATATTTATGTGAATACATAGTTTTTTAAACATATTTTCTTAGAAACCAAAATCCACGTTAAAAATCATTTTTAAAAAATAACATAATATGAATATATGAAAACCAAATTTTTTAAAAGAGGTAAATATATTAATTCAGTAAGTAAAAAAATATTTTTTTCAAAAAGCATGTCCAGAGAGAGAGAGTGAGAGATCGTTTAAAAGTTAGCCCTGAAATGAAAATATAAATCAATGTTTAATTGACATTTATTCCAATAGATGGCGGAAGCCATCAGAAATATTCAATTGAATACGACCACATGAAATGCTTTTTAAAAAATAAATAATATAAATAATGTATATTTAAAGCTTCGAATTAAAGTAAAAAACACAATTACACATAAATAGGTAAACAAAAATAGATGACTATTTACATACCTTAAAACAGCAATATGTAAATATGTTAACAAATATGTATATGTATATATATATAATAAAAGAATTTAAAAGCACTAATGTTTCTTTTATACATAATACAAACTTCTACTACCCTTACTACCCTTCAGTGCTGCGTATATAAGCAGAATCGTCCAATACAGTATTAGAGCTCTGAGAAACGGTCTGGTGGATTAAATTGGCGAAACCGCTGGGAGGGTTCACCACTGATGAGCCAAGCCCTCCCAATACATATTTTTTCATCGCAGTAAGGGCAGTATAAGTTTGTATTATGTATAAAAGAAACATTCGTACTTTTAAATCCTTTTATTTTATATGTATAGATGGCGCGTTATTGCTGTGTTAAAATATGTAATATACAAGAGCGAAGCTAATCTTGAACATTCTCGTTCTCAAGACAACGGTAAAATCTCCCTATTTACTATAGAAAAAGAAACACGGGTCAGGGAGAAGAGCTTCTTTTATATAAGATGATGATTGTACAAGCTTTCGTGGGCAAGACGTCTTTCTACTGGTATATTCTGTACCCGTAGAGAAAGACGTCTTGCCCGAAAGCTTGTACAACCAACCTCTATATATTTTGGATTTCATTAAGAAAAATGGTCTTTGATGTAACGATCTCAAGGAAATATTGGACATATTATATGGTTGTAAACAATAAATAGGTGTATGCGTGTATATGTGTGTATATATGTATATATTTTAAATTTAATGATGTAACTGCAAATAAAATACAAAGAATATATCTCTATATGTAAATAATATTTATGAATCTTTCTAAGTTACTTTCCATGTATCTTTCCATGTTGAATATTTTCTTTGTTATATTTGTATGTACATTTAGCGCAAGTGTCCCTAGGGGGACATAGCGTTTTGAATTTAAATAAATAAATAAATCCTCTTATAAAAGAAGCTATTCTTCCTGACCTGTATTTCTTCTTTTATTCTCTTTTTTCAGGTAACCTAATATTTATAATATGATGCACTAGCGCGCCATCTGTTATCAAAATTCGAAACTATTTTAAAGGCATAAGATTCTTTTTGAAATTAAATAATTTCTCTACTGCCCCCTTACTGCAATGATAAAACCAGTTCACCACAGGCCCTCCCATTAATTTTTCCATTGCAGTAAGGGCAGTAGAGAAATTGTTTAATTTCAAAAAGAATCTTACGCCTTTAAAATAGTTTCGAATTTTGTTAACCTAATATTGCCTAGAAAGGATAGTATTACAATGTAATTATCATTTTTCTCGATTTTTTTTTTAATTAAGTGACGTTAACATCTTTGATAAGTTTTAGATTGTAGAGCATAACAAAGGTTTCCCACACAGTTATAAAAAACAAAGAATTTAAAAGAGAATATGTTTAAAACAAAGATTTAGATACTGTATACAATCGATTGTACATTTAAGAAAATAACCGCTTCATTTCTGAGGTGCAATAAACAATAAGGAAATTATCCATTTAAACCTTTCATTATAAATTTCTGAAATTAAAAGCTATTTAATTTCAACTTGAGAAAAAATATATATATGGAATTCTCAATCCAAAAGTAAAATAAACTTCAGTTCTATGGCACCAAAAGGAATATATTACCATTACTTAGTATTGTTATACAATAAAGCGATAAAAATCAAATTTCTACTGTCCCTACTGAGATGAAATTGAAATAATATTATTGTATTCGTGTAATTAGGTTCTTTTAACAATTCCAATCAATATATAAAACTGGATTAGTGTTTTAAATCTTGGTTTTGATTTGGTCTTATATGAGATCATTAGAGTGCTATTAGTTTCTCCACACCAGAATTGTAACTGGGAAATCGTGACTTAAATCAAGAACGAACTGTATAGAATGATAATAAATCTCCATATCAATTTATATATATAAATACATACACCTAACCTATACAGAATCTAATGAAAGAACATTTAAACCTTAAATACACTCATGGACAAATCTTAAGAAAGTGGAAAGTTTATGATGTCGTCTATTTTTTCTAAGGAGACAGAGGCAATTTTGTTCACACTTGGTTATCTCGTGTATCTTCAGTAAAGGTGACTGTGTATCAAATATCTTTTAGAGTTATTAACTGAATACCGATATATATGCTAAAAGGTACAACTTCCTTAAGTTTTGTCCATGAGTGTAGCTTTGAATATAAGATATCATACAGAGTAGGAATTTATTATTTGATTACTGAAATAGTGTGTGAGAGAGAGAGAAAACCAACAATTTTACAACAAAACACAGTACATTAAGAACGGATCTTAAAATGTTATTTTAAACAAGTGCAAATCGCTCTCACAGAGATTTTGCAAGAGAAAGAAAAAAACAACATATACAATACATGAAATAGAGTTATTTATATATATAGACATGTATACAGTGAAGCCTCGATAATCCGGTTTTTTTCCCATAGAAAAAAAGAAAACAGAACAAAACACATCTTTCATAGAAGCATAGGTCTCTAGGTGGACGCTTCTCAGTTTGCCAAAGCTGGTGTTGTGGCTTTATCATCGACCCGAGGCCACTAGTTGCGGCGACGGTCAATAGATGGCGTCAGGTTTTAACGTTTATTTTGAAGGGAGAGGCGCCCTATGCTTTCTATGGATCAATTTCCTCCAGGCAAATTTTCCATCTATAAAACACATCTTAAAAAAAGATAAAACCAAATGAAGCATAGTTGTGGACCCGTATCGTTTTAAATGGTATAAATGGGGAACATTAATCAATGTTTAGAAAAATGCCATATAATAAAAAAAAGTATTTCACAATTACAATAACGTTTGAAGGTGGAAAATGAAAGAGGGAGAAATCGTCCAACTTAATCAGCACTCAATATAGGCCTAGCCATTCCAACGTTGGCTGATGTAATATTTGCGTCTTTTACAAGCAAGTCGTTTATTACCTTGGTGATTCTTGGACACTGGAGTAAACTTAAAGGTGAACTGCTATATGACTCTCGCCACTAAAAACGTTCATTAGATGAGGTATAATTGACGTCGTTATTTTCTTTACCTTGAAATTTTCTCGTTCTCGTTTCACACCTTGCCGGTACTTACTTACTCAGGACTCCTGTTTTCTGTGCGCCTCCTTTACCACTTCTCCACGTCAACTGTAACTCGGAGTACCACATATATATATATATATATTTTAAATATAAATGTTTAATATGTCAGTGAATTATATGTCAACAAACAAGAAAAATAGATAATTTGTCAGGTGTTAATATTTTTTAAAAAGCCTATTCTGACCGATCACATGAACATTTTTAGATGGTAGAGCGCCATTTAGTGGAACAAAAATCAACTAAACGTTTGTTCCATGTTATTTTGCCAACCCACTTTCTTGATAAATCAAGAAAAGTCAACCATATATGAGTGTTCCACTAGATAGCGCTCTGCCATCTAAAAAGTCTTATGTAAGCGCGAACAGGATAAGTCAATTTTGTTTTTAATATAGATATAATTGGGTATCTCTCAAAATGACTTCACTCACTGATATTGAAGGCATTGGGTGAGTGACGTCACTAACTGATATCCAAAGCATATGGTGAGAAGATCGGGGAGACCATCAGTGAGATGGGAAGATACCATGAACAAGACTTATGATAGCTGCTGGATTATAATGGAGAGATACGCTAAAGAATGGCGTGAAATACAGAAGCGTAAAATCCACTCTGAAAAACAGTAATATATTCAGTTAATCAATAATTGATTGTTTACCATCAAACTTCCACAAATTGACATCCATAAATGCATAACCGATTTATTATTTGACTGTGCTGCTCTGTCTGAGGAAAGACGAAAACTAAATGATAAAACGGGGCAACTTTGTCCTTCATTTCCGGCACTGATCAATGAAATATCAAAGAATAGGTATATAGCGATGGCGATATTTGGATTCCACAAGACTATATCCCGGAAAAAGGCCTCACAGTGTTCTCCCTATCCCTTGTGAACTGGCGAATCCTGTATAGGGTGAGAGGCCCTAAATAAAGGCTTTTGTTGTTGTTGTTGTTGCATAACCGATTTAAAAAGAGTCGACCGAATTAACGAGGCTTCAACTGCAGATAGAATATACACACATACCAATTTTTAAAATTAATATATCAAGAAACAACGTCTTTTCGAAGGGAAGAAAAAGGAGGAGACAACACGCAAGGTAGGGAGGGAGAGGATGGAGAGAAATAGAGATGTAAATATATATATATAAAAAGATTGGCAGCCGACTACGCTGGTCTGTCGTTTGGTGGCCACGGCAGGGGACTCGGTGTCCGCTTGTCACCTGCCACACACGACAATCAATGATCGGCTGATTTATTTTGGTGAGGCCTTCACCTTTTAACTGCCGGTCAATGGTTAATTACAGACATCGTGTGTGTGACGTAGATAGTACCGGCTGGGGGTTTTAAAGATTGGAATATTGCATGAGTGGGAAGGCAGGATATAAACGGTCCCTTATTGCTTGCGATATCCAGGCAGACTACACGCCATAGTATCAAGCGAACAGAAAAAGAATGACGGGCGGCTGTGAGAAGTCTACAGCCAACTCTGGAAGTTTTGATGTCGCCGCTTTGTCACATCCCCGAGTTTGGTAGATTGAATGATTGAGCGTCATTAGAAGGCGCCATAGTTTTTAAGCCTATTTTGACGGCATTTGCTTCCTTAGATAAAAATTCCCACAGCAAAAATATCCATCTGTATTTACATATATCCCCAGCTGCCTTGCCAAAATAAAATATATATCTTGATGAAGCTGCCTGAGAAATATAGAAGCAATTACTAATCGATTTTTATATGCAACAGTATCACCAACCTTAGTCCAGCATCCCTAAAGAATCTCCCAAGAAATACACTCATGGATCAAATTAAGGAAGTGGAAAGTCTTTGGTGTCGCCATCGTCTTTTTTTTTTTTAAGGAGACAGAGGCAATATTGTTCACACTTGGTTATCTCCTTGAGTCTTCAAAAAAGGCCACTGTAGTATCTTTCAGAGTTATTGTCTGAGAATCCCGATATACATGCTAAGAAGTACAACTTCCTTAAGTTTTGTCCATGAGTGTAAAACTGCATGGCGCCACCTCATGAAATGGACTCCCACTGATATTGTAAATAAAACCAAGTATGTCAGAAGGACAGCCCTGGTAGTTGTGGCGACTTCTGTACGTGGCGATCCAAGAACCTGGGTTAAATAAATAAATAACAATATCCTACATGGGCCTGGTGAGAGAGAAATGTACATTCAATGGCACGCAATATTTTTAAAGGAAAAAAACGTACAGCTTTGCTGAGGAAATGTAATGTAAGGAAATCTCAATATAATATTTTATAGGTACGTACCAATATTTCTTAGTGATATAGAAAAAGACATAGGATCTATAACATGGGTTCCCGAAATCATCCGAGACATCGCCTACTTTGTGAAAGACAAATTTTATAACGCCCGCGGGGTGTACTCGGGTGATACTCTAATACTCTATCGAATAAAATATTTCGAAAGATATATTTTTAAGCTCTCACAAACCGATATTAAAACCAAACATCAATTTGCTACGTATCTTCCCAATAATGACATACGCCTTGTTCTCGCTGTTCAAATACATCACCTTAACTGATATGGGGTGGGTATCGACGCATTTGTTAGAATTTGTTTAAGAAAAGTTATAAATATTTCAATTTATTAAACGTAATTTTAAAAGATAAATTTGATAACATCCCGATATTTAATATTTATAACAAAGGAGAGGAAACTACAACACCCTAGAGAGAGTTGGTATTGGTCGGCGTAAAGCTATCATAGTTTCGATGCCAGAATATGCCAAAATAATCGTTACAGGCTAATTTGCATCATCTGTTTTTTCTTGGCATAGGCTTCCACAATAATTAATCTATCTAGATTAAACTTTGATAGTACACACATGGACAAAACTTAAGGAAGCTGTACCTTTTAGCATGTATATCAGGATTCAGACAATAACTCTGAAAGATATTACAGTGACCTTTATTGAGGACACATGATATACCCAAGTTTAAATAAAATTGCCTCTATCTCCTTTAAAAAAGACATATGACTAGCGGCATCAAAGACTTTCCAATTCCTTTAGTTTTGGCTATGAGTGTATATAGAGTAGATCTCTTTAAAAGGTCAAACTTAGCATATACTAATTCGTCTGATAACAGGCTAATATGCATATATAAAGTCGGAAAAGACTATGATATTGAGGAATTCACATCATGTTGGGCAGAAACCAGGCGAAGCCATGTAATTTGTCTAGCATTAATAAATTCCTAAGTTTGTCAGGTATTCCCAGGTGAAAAGGAGAGGTGACATTGCCAAATATGGCTGAGGGAATTAAGAAATTGATCTCTCGTCCAAATCCATGATAAATTTGAAGCGGTGCCAGATGGCAGGAAGGTTCTACCTAATTTACGACTACCTTCCCAATTAATCAGACGACTGCTGTTTCGTTACCCGCCATTTTTTATTAGATAAGCCTTTTTCCCGCCTTTTTTTATCGTCTGCTCTATTATTAATTTTTTTTTCTTCTGTGTGACACAATATTATTAAATAAATAAAAGTTGTTTGTTTGTGTGAGTGTGCCTTATTAAATAAAATAAATCATATTAGCAGAATGTATTTTGGAGATAAATTCTAGTTTTACTTTAAATTATATAAAAACACAGAATATAATTCACCTTTTTAAAAATAATTGAATTACTCTAACCTTTTATCATAATTTTTATATGTTTATATATTTTTATATTTTACCTCTATAAAGTTGTGTGACTCTCTGCTTCTTTTGATATAAGTAAAATGTGGATCTTCTAAAGAAATCTCCAAAGTACACCAGACCTTTTATTGTTGTCAGGACATATGTACATTCATGGACAAAACTTAAGGAAGTGGAAAATTTTTGATATCGCCGGTTGTCTATTTATTTTTCTTAAGGAGACATAGCCAATTTTGTTCACACCTGGTTATCTCGTATGTCTTCAATAAAGGTAACTGTAATATCTTTCAGGGTTATTGTCTCAATCCCGATATACATGCGGAAAGGTACAACTTCCTTAAGTTTTGTCCATGAGTGTTTATGGGTTGAGGGGTTGTATTGATGAGTTAATCAAATAAATACTAAAAGCGTTTAAATAAAAATGGCTTTGTCAACCTAAAGTTTCTTTAAAATAAAGATAATTCGATCAGTAATTTTTTTTTTCTACCTTGGTGTTTGACAAAAATCTTTTGTCCTAGTCAGGAGCAAACAAAAATTAAAACATTTGGCAAAGAGTTAAAATATTATTCTAAGGTTCCAAGGGCGTTCTCACGCGATATTTTTTGTTTGCTCCTGACGAGAAAAAAATAATTTTGTCGAAACGTCGAGGTAATAAAAAAGATTTACTGGTCGAAGTAACTTTATTTTCAAGAACTATGAATGCCGGTCAGGCAGCCTCTAACTTTACGAAAACCTAAAGTTTGGTTCATTTGTGTTCATCATATTGTGTCGCGTTCTCACGCAATTCTGGCCTTAACTACCCGTTTCATGATTTTTCAGGATGCCTTGAATGACCAATTTTTTTGGTCGTTGAGGTACAGCTTGCACCACGCTGATGAGGGCCAACAGCCCGAAACGCGTCCGTGGTTAGCTTTTCTTGATTAATCAAGAATGGGTAATTGGCCAATTCTGGAATAATTAGAAATAAACGAGAATAGTTGATATTTATTCCGATAGATGGCGCAAGCCATCAGCAACTTTCAATTACACGATAAGGAGATGCCTTTTTTCATAATTTATTTTCTAAGTTACAATGTTTTTGTCATCTCACGATATCAACATTCACAGCTTACTAAGAAATTCCCTAAATACCACGCTCATTATTTATCTTAAAATTATCCTATTTTATATAGTAGAGGCGCTTATATAACACGTCTGTGTGTATATCCCCTTCAATCGGAAATAACATTGTATGTAAATAGGTGGCGTTGGCCTTACGCCTGTAGAAAGGCTGAAAGACCCGAAATCTTGAAGTATTTAAATGATATTTTTGCAAGACACTTTTCTCTGGATGAATTTTTTACTCAACGTAATAATGGCGATGATTAAAAAAAACCTTATTAATGTGAAAACATCAGGCTTCCAGGGATAAGTTTATTTAAAATAATAATAATTTCCAATCTCTTTATCTTTCGGACATGTAGTCCTTTTATAGGAGAAACACAATATAGTAAATTACCGATAGGATTTGAGGTATAATATTGTAACAAAAAGTAGTTTTTATATTTTTATATTTTAAAAATAAAACTACAACCTTTCGCAATGAGTTTCTTTTATTATGATATGCGCGAGCTTTCGGGCTGGAGCCGCCCTTCTACAGGCAAAAAATGAAACATTTGATTCACGAGAGACAGTTATATACATTTGATTTGTTACAAATTTTACATAAAATATCAGAAATAAAAGTATTAAATCTACTTAAATTATTACTATTTTACTATGTTTAACAATTGGAAATAATTTAACCTTAAATTTCAATATTTTAATAAAGTTAAGTTTTCAATGCCTGTCTTTCCATTAGTAATTTCACATATCAAAACCAAATATTCCAGCAGATCAGTGGATCACCTATGAGCAGCCCTTTATCTCTGGCAGCAGCAGAAAAAGTCCTAATGAAAAAAGATAGATGGATAAATCGTCAAGGATGTCTGGGCATAGTTAAATGGAGACGTTACATCGATGACATATATTGTGAATTCGAATCTGAGAAAGAACAACTCATTTTAGATACCCTCAACGGCTACCACCGTAGAATATCCTTTACTATTGAAAAAGAAATAAATGGAGTTTTGCCCTATCTCGATTCCCTCATAATGAGAACAGAAAATAGTTTTCACACCACAGTGTATTACAATAAAAGTTTCGAGCCATCATACCTCCCGTTTAAATCTTATGGTCCCATATCTCACAAAATAACAGTAGTGAAAACCTTAACCAAGCGTTTATTCACCCATTGCTCCCTCCCCAAATTTAAAGCAATAGAAAGAAATAATATTTACAGAAATCTTAGAAATTTTGGCTATCCCCCACTGTTCATCGATCAACACTGTTACAATACATCCCATCATAGAACCCAGCAGACTTTCAAAACGACCTGTTATATTGATTACTCACCAACCAATTTAAAAATAGCCCTGGAAATAAAGAAATACGGAATCAAGTTCTTTTTTCGCACCCCAAGAACCATCGGGAATATCCTTAGAAATCCCATCACAAAATCGACCACAGACCAGAACCCCCTTCAGAAGAAAAATGCCATATATTCCGTGTCATGCATTGATTGTCCATCTATATACGTAGGAGAAACAAGCAGGAAAATACAGACAAGATTGAAGGAACATACTTACAATATGAAGACCAAAGATCCAAGATCCCTCATTTTTCAACATACCATGTGAATACCGGCCATAAATTTAATTTAGACAGTCCAACTTGCCACTACAGTAACATAACCACCAAATCTGAAAGATTAATCCTTGAATCGCTGATTTCCAAACAACACAATAGCATTAATCGTAGAATAGATATCCCAGAACAATTTTGTCATATTCCATACCACAAAAATCAGATTTCTCGCTTATCCAATTCATAGTTTAAAACTTAACTTTATTAAAATATTGAAATTTAAGGTTAATTTATTTCTAATTGTTAAACATAGTAAAATAGTAATAATTTAAGTAGATTTAATACTTTTATTTCTGATATTTTATGTAAAATTTGTAACAAATCAAATGTATATAACTGTCTCTCGTGAATCAAATGTTTCATTTTTTGCCTGTAGAAGGGCGGCTCCAGCCCGAAAGCTCGCGCATATCATAATAAAAGAAACTCATTGCGAAAGGTTGTAGTTTTATTTTTAAAATTTGTAGCGCAATTTTTTCGTTTACTTCAAATATTTTTATATACAGAGAGATTTTTTTTGACTCCGCCTTTGTCGGTCCCAAGCCCGGATGAAAAGGAGGAGGGGGAGCAGTAACAAGCTCACTAAAAAACCTGGGTTCAGCTGGCCCGGCTGATAGTACCCTGTAAGGGCTCCTAATCCAGGGATACAGGATGAGCAGCGTTTGTACTCCATGTAAGGAGCGGCTGTACATGGCGTCTGTTCCTCATGTCAAAGGCGGCCATTTCTTTTGGAGCTAATTCGGCCTGCCACTGAGTAGTGCTCCCAGTCTTAATGACAAAGGCAGACGCATTCTACTTCACCCAGTCATGATGGTTGTCAAACAGACACCATCAAGGGTCACAACTTGATACCCTAATATGTGTGAGTGAAGATAAGGAAGATGAAGATATTTTGCTTCTCTGTAAACTTCCCTCATTGCTTATCTTGTCTCTTATAAATGTTTAAAAGGTATACACCGATAAAATTAATTGCAAAAAGTTTCTTTATTTTAAATAAAAAATATAAAACGGCAAGCTTTCAAGCGTTAGTTCATCATCAGGCCAATTTATTTCGCAAATTTCAACAGTATATATAGAGGTGTGATAGGTGTTTTTGCATATTTACAATTAAAATCTCTCTCTCTTATCAATGTGTTGATTTTGTTTTTGTCTTAAATAAATTGTCATTCTGAAGTTTGTCTTTCCTAATTTTCTATGTGACAATATTATAATATTGTTTTTTTTTTTGCTTATCCCTAGTACACGTGGTACAGGCCATGATAATCATGGTGGGTAGTTAGCGACTGCTTTTTACTGTAAGCGCACCATATGTCTACACAAGTGAAAGCAGTTCGACTTTGCACTTACAAATGTGCCAGAGCCCCGTTTGGTTACTTGCACTCGCTGGTGGGGTTGAACTTTTGCAAGAATCGGGGGGCCATTGGAGCATTTTTTTTTTAAACAGAAAAAAAGTGTCCAATGCGGGGATCGAACCCGGGTCGTAGTGGTCATAAACCAAACGGTTTAACCAGCCTTCCACCGACCCCCCCTTATAATATTGTAACAAGGGGGATTATTTTATTGAAAAAAATAAACTTGATTAAAAGGTGAAAGTTCAATTAGTTGTAGCAGTTGTATTAGAACCGAGTTGTCCGTGTTGGCTGATTATAATCCCGAGTGAGAGAGTTGAGGTAGGTACAATCTACGTGTTCCCCAGTAGAGACGTACTATGATAATCACAGTAGATGGATAGCTATTACACAATGTAGTTAGTTACACGCGTAGTTCTAAAATACCCCCGCCATTAAGACGGCCCCACCCAACTTAAAGAATGCATGTCCCCAAGCACGCACAGCGTGCCAACAATCTGGGAGATTAGTGGGGTTACCTAAACGCAAGACTTGAATGCTTTAAAGTTTGAGTTACTCCGAGAGGGAAAAATTCTATGATAGGATGTCCAATTATAGTATTCACTAGAAAGCAATAACGCTCCTATATATTGCTACATCATAATTCCTATATCCTTTCTGTCATCAAAATTATATTAATATAGATATATTAATAAGAATCTGATTTCGTTTTGTAAGAACGCCCGTTGAAGAACTAATAGTTCGAAAGCTAGCGTCTGTCATTTGTAATAAAAGATACTAATTGCGAGAGGTTTTTGTCTTTTGGATTTAAAATTATAGGGAACGAGTCTCTATAAAACGAGATATCTTAGTAGAAGTATTTTATCGTTGTTATGGTGTCCACACAGAATATTTGTATAACTATCCATGGAAGCAATTGAGATCTGGAACTGGGTAATGTAGATAGATATTTAACTAGTAAATTAAGCTCTTCGAAGTCAAGATTCGATGGTAATACGCCGGAATCCACTAATATGCAACAGAAAATTTTAAGATTATGCAAAGCCAGCCATTAACTATTCAGAATGTACAGTGCATATGTAACATGAGAGAGTTAAACTCTGCGAGTGATCTGTTTTCATGAAATTCTAAAGTTTTATGACAACGGCTCAACCAGAATGGAAAGAATCAAAGTGGCACCGGGATCTTCATGAAGGAATACACAACACGAATGTCCGATTCTTCAGATGGTACTTCTAACCTGCCATTTACCTATGGTTCAGTATCCTTAGAATCAAGAGATGTGTCAAAAGTCATCCTCACAATGACACAAAACACACCCTAAAAATGACCGTTTTAATCCACCACTAGTTCGGTATAGTACTAACGTCAAAGTCACAAGAAGGGCACAGTCCAACCCTACAAATGACCGTTTTAATCCACCACTAGTTCAGTATAGTGCCAATGTATGTCAAAGTCTAAAGAATACCACCATCCCACCGAATGTCCCGCTAGCCACAGAACTCCAGTAAGTACCAGCTAGGGTACAAGAAGGAACCTACCACCAGCAGGAGGCCTGACCACCATGGTATCCCGGCCACCCCAGGAAGACCTCAGCGGGGCATTCCTCGACGTACCGCTGTCGCCTGGTTCCAGACGTCGCTGGTCTGGACAGACAACTTCCTTCTTTATAACGCTTGAAAACGTTCTCTTAGCTATATAATAAAATCACAAGTTGTAATATATTGTAGGCAGCCTTAATCACTCAGTAATTATTTATTTACATTCCAAACTACAAGAGTATTTTAGCGTTAGCCAAAATGAGATGTCTCAAGGTGATGATAGATATCAGAATACATTTTACAGAATATAGATGGAAATTTTGCCGGGAGGATATTAATCTAAAGAGACAAAGGTCGCCTCTCCCGTCAAAATAGACGTCAAAACTAGACGCCATCTATTGACCGTCACCGCAAACGGTGACGGTGACGGTCAATAGATGGCGTCTAGTTTTGACGTCTATTTTGACGGGAGAGGCGACCTTTGTCTCTTTATTTTACAGAATATTCATTGATATATCAAACGGATATATTTCTATATTTCGTACTGATTAATGGCCATCTCATCTTAGTAAATCAACCCAAGTTGCTTAGGCCAAAATGGAGAAATTGTCGTATAGTTTTGCGATTTCGGGTTTTTTTTTTTTTTTTTTTTTTGGATTTCGAATAGGAAAACACGTGAAGAAATAAAAAAAGACGCTATGAATTGCCGCAGCATCCCCCGTATTCACCCGACCTGGCCCCTTTCACTTCGACTTGTTCCCAAACGCGAATAAATGGCTATCAGGAAGAAAGTCGGCTCAAATGGGGAAGTTAACGCTTAGACGGAGGTGTATTTTGAAGGCCTTGAAAATTCCTTCTTCTTTTTTTTCTTCTTTTTTTGGGAGGAAGGAAAAATTGGCAGGGAGGCTTTGGAAGAAATGTATATCCCTAAAATGGGACTAGACTGAAAATTTTATAATTTGATTTTGAAATTATATCTGAACCTGGTGTACTTAATGAACTACCCTTGTATAGAGCGAAAAAGCTCTGAGAGGACAGAAAAAATGGCATCCAACAACCTATGGCTGTAGTTATGAGGAACAATGTAGATAAGATTCGATAAAATAATCCCTTGAATGTAGATAAGAGTTAAAGAAAAATCTAGCATTATAATTAGGGGAACTCACCTCGGCTGACAATGGACTGCCTCTGGAACTCCAGGACTTGTCTCATCCCTGGATCCAGGACCTTCACTCCCGTCTTGGTCAGGAGCGGGTTGAGACTCTTGGAGTCGCCACCGCCGCTGGATCCGGAGTACTGCTACGGCACCGTTAGCTGGTAGGGCACATGGGTAGCTCATTCTCTCCTAGCAGGTAAGTTGGGTATAGAAAGGAAACCAAAGTGGTGTACAAGTTAGAGTTTAAAGAAATATTTGTAACAAGCATATTTATTATGAATTCCACTTTGCCGGTCCCAAGCCCTTATATAAAACGAAGAAGGGGCGCAGTAATAAGCTCGCTAAAAAAAAACTGAACTCAGCTGGCTCGGCTAATAGTACCCTGTAAGGGTTCCTGATCCAGGGATACAAGATGAGTCTGTACTCCATCTTGAGCGGCTGCACATGGTATTGAGTAGCGCTCCCAGTTTTAATGACAAAGGAAGACGCTTTCTACTTGACCCAGTCATTATGGTTGTCAAATCTACCCGCTATGCTGCTTCAGCCGACGCGCAGAATAATCAGGGCCGCGTCTGGAGTTTAAGAAGAGGGCTTCATTCGAAAAATTCCCTAGTCTCCAAATGCCAAATTGAATGTTCTTCAATGCAACATCAATGGAATATCTACTAATAAGAGCAAGGTTAAACTGGACGAGATATTATCACTGGCGGATTGTGATAATATCATCTGTCTGCAAGAAACCAAGCTTAAGCCCAACCACCTTAAAGGTAAAGGGCTTCAAAATACTGAGAAAAGACAGACAGATGGAGGAGGAGGGCTCCTGACCATCATCAAAAACACTTTTTTTTTAAGAAGAAGAAGAAATTGTTGCGGAGATTTATTATAGAAAACGCCAATTTTCAGGTTGATTTTATAATTGAGCCGTAAAACATCTACCCAACTTTACTTTCAACATTTCGACAACGCTCTGTCGTCTTTTTCAAGGAACTATTTTGGCTATTGTTTACTTTTATATACAAATTCTGTATTTGAAAGGCAAGTTTATCAACGGTCCTATATACAAGAATATATAAATGCACTTACTGTCATAGATCAACTGTTCCAAAGAACACATCCACAGAAGGTTTTAAAAGTCTGGCTGTGTGCACAGTACGGTATGTAATTACTATAGACAATTTACAATTAAAATAATTTTATTGACATCTTGTCAATACATGCAAAGTGCACAGTCTGTACTATTTAAAAATATATATAATATGGATTATATACACAATGTACAATGAATATGGCGCCTCTGCCAGCGCTGCAGAGTTTGGTGGAGAATCGCCAGTGGGTCTCCAGCGACACCACGTATTTCGCGATCTACGAAGAATACTCTAGAGAGAGAACCATCTCATTTTAGACCCCAAATATATTTGCCTACAATAATATATATGTGTCATTTATATAAATATGCCTATATATACACTCATGGAGACAACACTTAAGGAAATTGTACCTTTTAGCATGGTATATTGAGATAATAACGCTGAAAGATATTACAATGACCTTTATTGAAAACAAACGAAATAACCACGTTTGTACAAAATTTCCTGTCTCCTTCAAAAAAAAAAAAAAAAACAGACCACCGGCGACATCAAAGAATTTCCATTTCCTTAAATTTTGTCCATGTATAATTACTGCACACAAACTGGGATATAAGAATCAATTAAAAATGGAGATGAACAAAGAAAAGAAAAAAATGTGAAAGCGGTGTTACAAGAGAAAAGAAGTTTATGGCGGTGATGCTAACAAAAGGCTTGTATCGGGGAGAACAACCGAATAAACTCAAATGCCACAATAGCGGCCAGACGATCAAACGACCCGTTAGGCCTAACGTAATTGCGCAGTAATTACTGGTGTTCCAACGGTGGCGCTATTGACAGGGCAATAAGGAATGGTGGGTTCTCACTGATGTGATACTCCATTTTCCCATCTCTTTAGTCGCTGTTGTTTTCTTATCTAATCTTGGTGCAGCGACTTCAATGCCGTCTATTTTATTCTCAAATCCTTCATTTTTTAAAAATCCTAAATGCACTCATAGACAAAACTCTGGAAAATCTTTGATGTCGCCGGTCGTCAATTTTTTTTTTTTTAAGGAGAAAGAGACAATTTTGTTCACATTTGGTTATCTTCTGTGTCTTCAATAAAGGTCACTGTGTATTAAATATCTTTCAAAGTTATTATCTGAATCCCGATACACATGCTAAACGGTACAACTTCCTCAAATTTTATTCATGAGTGTATCTCGTATTTCCAAACACCTTCGAAATATGTGTAAAATATACTAAAGGCGAAGGATCTATCTAAACATTTATGACAAAAAAAATTCCTGATCGCACAACTGAGCAATGATGATGACCTGCGCCATCTATCGGAATAAAGTTGATATTTTCAGATAGATGGCCTAAGGCAAAGTACGGATACATGATCAGGAGATATGCTCTTATATCAAATGATTTTAAGAAGATTGGGGTAAAAAATGTTGTTTAGAGCAATGCTAGCTGTTTACACCGTTCTTTTTATTCTTGGATGGAGAGGAAGGAAAGAGTTGTGCGGTAGTTTGGTAGCTGCTCCATCTTCCCACACCACGCACCGAATTTCATATTTATCTCACATTCCACGCACTGACAGTTAGACTATATCTCGCCAACTCCATTCAGCACCTCTCAAAAATAAAAATCCGGTAAAATCTCGTCTTTTTTATCAAAATTGTGTGGCCATAGTTTCAAATCATGATCTTCAGGATAAACTTTCCAAAATTTCCAAAAACTGGTGTGTTTTAGTTTGCCTACCTAATTGCAGAATCGGTCAAAAGATGGGCGCATCGATTGTGTGTCTATTTTGACGGAAGAGGTGACTTTTTTTTTTCAATCTGTCATAATTACACGTAGTCAAAGCCGGGATAAGCCTGGTTGTAATTGTACCCCTCACGGCTATACATGTAGAAAATTCTATGATAGACCTTAGGTACACAACTCTCACACAACTATACGATCAAATTTTGAAAATCTCGGATAGAATTGTGATTGAATACATATAGAGCGGGTACTATTGGAAATACAGGTTGAAGATTTTTTTAAATAAATAAACTAGACCCCAAAATGTGAACGTTTTATCACGATACAAATCTCTATCGCTTTCTCAAATATCTTCACCGAGAATTCCTCCAAATTGTTAGTTGTAAAAGCAGAACAATTCCAATACACAATATTGAAACAATCTGGTCGATTAAACTGTCCAAACCGTTGGGAGAGGGAGGGCTCACCACTGATGAGCCAGGCCCCTTCCCAATATTTTATTCATTGAGGAAGAGACTAAGTTTTAAATAGTGTTTTGATTTGAAAAAAAAATAGCACTAAATTGTTATAGATCAATACCCTCCCGGCAAAATTTCCATCAATATATTGGCCATAGATTTGGTTTAGCCATTTTGTCAGCTAAACACCACTTTGGCAGATTGTTAGGATTCCATTGGATCCCTTGTGGATATCGTGGAATAAAGTCCGCCCTAGACTGAGGAAGGCCATTAGCCCGAAACCATGGTCTCAAGGTGAGCGTTTCTCAGTTTGCTAAAGCTGGTGTTGTGGCTTTGTCACCCTAATCGGCATGTTTGCGGAGACGGAGATGGTGCTTAGTTTTGGCGTCTATTTTTACGGGAGGGGTGTTTATTGATGTTTAGAGATTATTCACATGTTTAATCTCCTTTTGTATATAATTGAGATATTTAAAAAGTGGTTTGTCTCCCTTATTTTCTCTTTAACTATCTCTTTAAACACAAAACTTTTCTCTGGGCACATACCTTCTCCTCTGATAATATAAAGACCCCTACGTAATCAAAGTGCAGTACTATTGTGATATATTAAATAACATATGATAATGTTACGTATTTATTATTTATTATGGACACTATACAAAATCATGCCATTTGTCAATTGTTTTAACTTATGTAAACTATTTCCCTTTTTATCTCTATCTTTCTATTTTGTATAAAAAGGAGATTACTGGATTAAATAAGCATTCACTTGTAAAGCTGAGACTTATTCAGATAACACTTAGCCATTACAACAAGTACCAAGGGTAGCCTAGTGGACATGGCATCTGCCTGGTAAGCGGAACACTGTGGGTTCGATTCCCATCCCTGGACACTTTTATTTTTCCGTTTATCATTACTCTTCACAATTCACCCTTTCATACTTAATCCCTAAGGTTAGAAATACAACAAGTACCAATACTGTTTGAAGTACGTGTATTATAGAGGTCGCCTTATTATTTTTTTTCTCTTGTCCCAGGTCTGGACAAGTCTAGACCAGATCCTGAAGGCCTCTATATCACCTCGATGACCACAGCTGGGTCGGTGTAGATGTCTGTTCGGCAATATTCGATGCATTGCTTGATATGTTCTGGGCTCACTGGAGAATCCTGACATTTGGTGCAATTCGGAAAGGTTTTGGATCCATTTGTGAAAATCATTAGACGTAATTATACTTAATTGGAGCTTGTTAGTGCTTGGAATTGGAGAATGAAGGGCTGACAAAGCAGATCGCCTCCAGGGGGAAATTTTCTACTTTCTCTCTGCGAACTAACTACTACCCATCCTGAATGAACGCACCAAAGTGACGTTACAACTCTTTCATTTAATCCAATTATCAGACCCCGAGACCAATTAATTATAATTACACTAATCCTCCCAAATTGTCTTAACTGCGCCATTCCCCCTGTAAAGTTAACACCTAATTACGACGCTTCCTGCACTAATTAATCTGTGATGAGGTTTTTTTTTAGAAGTGCGCGGAATTTTGCGTGGGATAATCACTTTTCATAATTACCTCTCTAATTACCACCAATTTTCTGGCCATTTTAATTGTTGTTTTTTTTTAATAAAATTTTTCGCGGAATCGGTGATAAAACAGCGATTTTCTAGCGATAAGAGTTTATTGATTAAAGTTTGTAGGCGCACAAATGGACGGGTCTTCTGGGACGTATATATATAATATTGTTGCAAATCATCCTGTCGACGTATGGATAAGCTGGCAGTCGTGTACGTGAGGCGAGTGTTGATGTTCTTCCCACACGCGGATAACAAGAGGCAGAGGCAGGGCTAGATGTTAGCACCGAGAGTGATCAGGGACAGCCCACGGGACAGAGGTAGAGGCCATGACACAAACCTGGATGCCTATCACCGAGACATAGAGTGAGAGACCGAGAGAGACAGAAGCGGTCTGCCGATGGGCACACTCTAGCACACACCGCTCTGACCCCCTGCTAAAACCTGTCCTGTTAACAGGGGTCATCTATAAAAAGCCCGGGAAGTGGGGGGCATCTGGGCGTCGGCTATTTCCTCCCCTCTGCCCGCAGCTGCCACCAGCTGACCACTCTTTGGCTTTTTATTTTGACGTCACCATTTTGAGTTTAAATACAAATAAGGGTGTACAGGTTATATTAATAAAAATATATAGCATATATACAAAATATGGGGTGGTAGCAAATAGGAACAGTGCACATTTTAATAGAGGGTATGATCTAATAAAGTATCGGTTCTAACTAATGAATAGCTATATCCTTTTTTTCTCATATATTTTCCTCTCGGCAAAATGTTCCATCTATATTTTGGCCACAGATTTGGCCTCGCCACTTTGGCAGCTAAACGCCTCTTTGACGGATTGTGAGTATTCCATGAGATCCCTTGTGGATCTCATGGAATAAAGTCCGCCCTGGGCTGAAGAAGGCCATTAGCCTGAAACCATGGTCTCAAGGTGGACGCTTCTCAGTTTGCCAAAGCTGATTTCGTGGTTTCGTCACCGACCCGAGGACGCTAGTTTGTGGAGGCAGTCAATAGATGGCGTCTAGTTTTGACGGGAGAAGCGACTTATGCTTTTATAGACGTCTATAGATCCTTATCCTCAATTTCATTTTCATCTTAAAATATTAACCTACTCCAAATATATTCTGTTTACACTTTCATCAAAGGATTCCTATACCAAAAAGAAAGGGTAAAAAAACATGGATCCCTAATTTATAACTACCTTATACATCAGTGACTAATTCAATAATTGAATCTGTGCCTTCAACACCCGAACTTTCTTTTAAGCATCTAATTATGGATTGTTCTAAGAAAAGTTTTTTTTTCTCTTCCGTAGATTATACTATAGTTATATTTAATAGATGGAATTTTTTCCTGAAGAAAAATTGATCGCAGAAAAGAAAAAAGAGGAGAAGGGGGGTGGCGAATAGATTTTGTGCCCTATTATGGAGCAAGAGGGATGGCTTTTCTTTCTTGTGATCAATTTCCTCCCGGCAAAAATTTCCATCTATATTGATGCCGTTGAAAATTGATAAAGGCCACTTTACCATATAAGCACCTCTTAAGTAGATTTCGGAAGAGATTTCATTGAATCCCTTGAAAAACTATCTGTTTACTTACAGCCATTGTAGGAGTGTGGAGATCGCGTAAGTAGATACCTATACCGATAACTCCAACATATTTCCCTGGTTTAGGTCTCCTCAAATTTGGTATAGGTGATACGGCATCGTACACTCTCTAGATTTGACACATACAACAAGTGACGTATCGAGGAGAGGAAGGAAGGAAGAAAGGTGTGGTCCGGCACTTACCATGGGAAAACGGTATTGTTTACGTCCTCATCTCTAGGGAAACTATCGATCCGACAACACTGGAGGAATTATAGATTTGACTCGGTGACTGCCGTTGACTGGAGTTTAATGGTGGCGGAGGTGGCACTCCCAACGTCCACGTCACAGCTCTCACTACCAATCTCACTTTGGCTAGTTATTGAATTCAATTCTATAATCGATGAAAATTAGAAGTACAGTTAAACCTGTCTATAGCGCCCCCTTTTGGGACACACCAAAATAGGGTGCTATAGAGAGGGGGTGCTATAGACAGGTCACTTTTAATGTAAAATGTTTACATTTTAATGTTTTAAAATCGGGCGCTATTCAGAGGGGGCGCTATAGACAGGTTTAACTGTATATATGAGCAACCAAAAGCTTTATTAAGACCTTTCAGTCTTATACAGATTCTTCAAGCAGAAATGTAGGATACATGTAGGAATAACAGTAATAGTACCTTGAAAAAAAAATATATATATATATAAATTGGCGTTACATACTTTCATTTAATGATATAAAATATGTCTTGCTTTTAAAGCTAGACAGCTCGCTATTAAAGTTAATTATTATTATTTATTTAAGTAACCCAGGTTCCTGGAGCGTACAGAAGTCGCCAACTACCCGGGATGTCCTTCTGACCTAAGTCTTCTTGGATTTATATACAATGCCAGTGGAAGTCCAATTAATGAGGTGTCGCCAGGCAGATTTCTTTCTTGGGAGATTTTCTAAGGATGCTGGACATATGTTGGTGATACCTAGGAGAGTGGCTGTCTGGAATTAAAGTTAACAAAAGATACTTATTTCACAAAATGATATAATGATGCCCCATGCTATGTAGAAGGCTACAGCTCGTGAGCATAATCCGTTTCAAGACATGCTCGTAATCCAAAAGGCTGGTAGTGCAAAGCGAAACTTTTCCCCCATTTCAAATATTCCTTCACCTTCTCGCAGATTAATTCAGGGATATCACTCGTTTATCCGCATAAGAAGCAATTTTCTTCTTCTTCTAGAACAAGTGGTTGCGACTCCTTTTTGCTGCACATCTAACTACTCCCTTAATTAATTTTTTCTTCTTCTATATCGCGCGAATCGCTGATGTCTTGTAAAATATCTCGTTATATCTGAATTGAAGAAACTGCTGGGAAAGTTCACCATTGACGAATCAAGCCATTCCAAGCCTTTTTTCACCTTCAGTTCACTAATTGTGGAGATTTGTTCTTTATAATAAAAAAAATGGCGCTACATAATTCTATCTTTAGTCTACAGATGTCGTTAGGATTTCTATTATCACATATTCGTTAATAGGAGCCAATAATAATTGGGACTAGTGATAATTAGGACTACTTATAGCTTATAATTGGGATCACTGATAATTGAGGAACAACTTGTAATTAGAACAATTGATAATTTTGATCTTATATTTGGGACAACTGATAATTGGAACTGAATTTTGCCTCCGTCCAGCCAATGATAATTAAGGATAAACGTCAATTGCAATTACGGTATAAAATTGTATGATGCACTAGCGCGCCATCTGTTATCAAAATTCGAAACTATTTTAAAGGCGTAAGATTCTTTTTGATATTAAACAATTTTTATTAAACTGGCGAAACCGCTGAGAGGGTTCACCACTGATGAGCCAGGCCCTCCTATTAATTTTTCCATTACAGTAAGGGCAGTAGAAATGGTTTAATATCAAAAAGAATCTTACGCCTTTAAAATAGGTTCGAATTTTGATAAAATTGTACGCTGGTCAAAATTAATAAAATAAAGAGATTGGTAACATCTCGGGACATTCTTATCCTAAATTCCAATCAATCGTGGATGACACTACGCGAGCTACTCTAAGAAGAAAAGACTGTTTCCATAAAAAGAAAAGGACCAATTGGTAAACAAAGATAGAAACAGAGGTATCGGCAGCAAGAAGGAATTGTGGCGAAAAAGTGTCGGCGGAGAAATAATGCCGCATAGCTGTCGTGAGTGGGCGTTCTAGGTGACGTAAGAGGTGTGGTAACGGCGTTATATCGTGCAACGCTCAGAAATAACACGGCGTGTTTCCAGCGTCTTTTGACGAATGTCTGAAGTACTTACAATGTTTCTATCATTATGGCCCCTCCTCTAAACATGGTGTTGGGAGTAAGGAAGAGGGCTTGTTTAAATAAGTTCTAAGTACCCCTTTCAAGTTCAACTTTTAAGTTCATTTGCCCCCGAATAGGTAGAGGCTCTTTTCTATGGTGCCTACATGGGTTTGCATCTATAGGCATGTTAATATCGGCAGAAAAGGCTCCGATACTGAGGTCAATCACATCAAATTATAGGCAATATTGTAATAACATAAGTTTGTTTGTTTAGATTTTATGATAAATGAAATCTCTACACCTGCAATACCACTACTCTCAAGTCGAGAAGACTCTGACCAATCCCAGCTAGAACTGTAGAGAAAACCCGGATGTGTCTCTCAAAAAGGAAATGTATTAAACAAATACCGTTCTTATTCAAACAGTATAACTTGTCGTTTAAATGAACCAATCAAACACTAACGTATTGCAAACTTACAGAATAGAAATTCGGCTCAATCACAGACTGAGCCAGGGATGATATAGGCTCAACAGCGGCCCTTGCATCCCAGGCTTTCGCTGAAATCTAGATCCACACAGCCAGAAGGAATGATGCATTCTCCATGCACCGAGCGGCCATTGGTAGGCCCCTCGCGCCCGCCATTATGGTCTGGCTCCATGGGGTTGACCATTCACCCACAGGCGTCACCGAGAGTTCATTGGCAAGGTTGCTGACCGAGCCCCCTCGTTCGGACTTAGAAAGACCCGTCCTACGCTCCAATAGGACTCCCCCCCCTTTAGCCCTCGCACCCTTATCCAGTACTCCCTGAATCTGCCGTCGAATCAAGGACCTCTGAGGTACGAGGTTTACACGGGGCACCAACGTGAAGGCGGGAGGGTGGTACTGCTGTGTGCACCCCTTGGTTTTTCAACACCAGGCCTAGCCCTGGTGCAATTTCCGCGCACGGCAAGGACGCTCCCAATGGCGCACACACAGAGCGAAGACCCAAGAGTTTCAAGACACGTGCGCCTCGCCTCAGACAACCAAGGACAGACGGCCAGCTTACAGCTTCACTGGACGTCAGTCAGTGGCACCCCTACGGAGGACACACGCAGAGACGCCTCTCCACTCACTCCTCTAGAGTGATTGTAGAGGACGGGGAAAACTTCTACCCCGTTGCAACTTACAGTAAATGGTGCAAGCTAACAACTCCAGTACGGTCGACAGAACCTGATCGGAGGGGAACACAACATTCAACATGGAATTCTTCCCCGCATCAACTATAGGATTTCTCTCCCCCCCCCCCCCCCCCCTACACTAGAATTTCTCCACACATCAACTATAGGATTTCTCTACACACCAACAATAGAATTTCTCTACACATCAACTATAGGATTTCTCTCCCCCCCTACACTAGAATTTCTCTACACATCAACTATAGGATTTCTCTCCCCCCCTACACTAGAATTTCTCTACACATCAACTATAGGATTTCTCTCCCCCCCTACACTAGAATTTCTCTACACATCAACTATAGGATTTCTCTCCCCCCCCCCCCCCCCTACACTAGAATTTCTCCACACATCAACTATAGGATTTCTCTACACACCAACAATAGAATTTCTCTACACATCAACTATAGGATTTCTCTCCCCCCCTACACTAGAATTTCTCTACACATCAACTATAGGATTTCTCTCCCCCCCTACACTAGAATTTCTCTACACATCAACTATAGGATTTCTCTCCCCCCCTACACTAGAATTTCTCTACACATCAACTATAGGATTTCTCTCCCCCCCCCCCCCTACACTAGAATTTCTCCACACATCAACTATAGGATTTCTCTACACACCAACAATAGAATTTCTCTACACATCAACTATAGGATTTCTCTCCCCCCCTACACTAGAATTTCTCTACACATCAACTATAGGATTTCTCTCCCCCCCTACACTAGAATTTCTCTACACATCAACTATAGGATTTCTCTCCCCCCCTACACTAGAATTTCTCTACACATCAACTATAGGATTTCTCTCCCCCCCTACACTAGAATTTCTCTACACATCAACTATAGGATTTCTCTCCCCCCCTACACTAGAATTTCTCTACACATCAACTATAGGATTTCTCTCCCCCCCCCCCCCCTACACTAGAATTTCTCTACACATCAACTATAGGATTTCTCTACACACCAACAATAGAATTTCTCCACACACCGACACTAGAATTTCTCTACACACCGAAACTAGAATTTCTCTACACACCGAAACTAGAATTTCTCTACACACCAACAATAGAATGTCTCCACACACCGACACAAGAATTTCTCTACACACCAACAATAGAAATTCTCCACACAATAACAATAGAATTTCTCTACACACCGACACTAGAATTTCTCTACACACCAACAAAAGAATTTCTCTACACACCAACAATAGAATTTCTCTACACACCGACAATAGAATTTCTCTACACACCAACAAACAGAATTTCTCTACACACCAACAATAGAATTTCCCATCAAACCAACAAATACAATTTCTTCACACAACAAACAGAATTACTCCACACATCAACAATAGAATTTCTCTACACACCAACAAACAGAATTTCTCTACACACCAACAATAGAATTTCTCTACACACCGACACTAGAATTTCACTACACACCAACAATAGAATTTCTCCACACACCGACACTAGAATTTCTCTACACACCAACAATAGAATTTCTCTACACACCAGCAATAGAATTTCTCCACAAACCAACACTAGAATTTCTCCACACACCAACAATAGAATTTCTCTACACGCCAACACTAGAATTTCTCCACACACCGACACTAGAATTTCTCCACACACCAACAATAGAATTTCTCCACACACCAACAATAGAATTTCTCTACACGCCAACAATAGAATTTCTCCACACACCAACAAACAGAATTTCTCCACACACCAAAAATAGAATTTCTCTACACACCAATAAACAAAATTTCTCTACACACCAACAATAGAATTTCTCCACGCCAACAAACAGAATTTTTCCACACACCAACAATAGAATTTCTCCACACACCAACAATAGAATTTCTCCAAACACCAACAATAGAATTTGTCTACACACCAACAATAGGATTTCTCTACACACCAACAATAGGATTTCTCTACACACCAACAATACAATTTCTTCACACAACAAACAGAATTTCTCCACACACCAACAAATAGAATTTCTCCACACACCAACAAACAGAATTTCCCTACACACCAACAAACAGAATTTCTCTACACACCAACAATAGAATTTCTCTACACACCGACACTAGAATTTCACTACACACCAACAATAGAATTTCTCCACACACCGACACTAGAATTTCTCTACACACCAACAATAGAATTTCTCTACACACCAACAATAGAATTTCTCCACAAACCAACACTAGAATTTCTCCACACACCAACAATAGAATTTCTCTACACACCAACAATAGGATTTCTCTACACACCAACAATACAATTTCTTCACACAACAATAGAATTTCTCCACACACCAACAATAGAATTTCTCTACACGCCAACAATAGAATTTCTCCACACACCAACAAACAGAATTTCTCCACACACCAAAAATAGAATTTCTCTACACACCAATAAACAAAATTTCTCTACACACCAACAATAGAATTTCTCCACGCCAACAAACAGAATTTCTCCACACACCAACAATAGAATTTCTCCACACACCAACGATAGAATTTCTCCACACACCAACAATAGAATTTCTCCACACACCAACAATAGAATTTGTCTACACACCAACAATAGGATTTCTCTACACACCAACAATACAATTTCTTCACACAACAAACAGAATTTCTCCACACACCAACAAATAGAATTTCTCCACACACCAACAAACAGAATTTCCCTACACACCAACAAACAGAATTTCCCTACACACCAACAAACAGAATTTCTCTACACACCAACAGAAGAATTTCTCCACACACCAACAAACAGAATTTCCCTACACACCAACAAACAGAATTTCTCTACACGCCAACAAACAGAATTTCTCTACACACCAACAAACAGAATTTCTCTACACATCAACAATAGAATTTCTCTACACATCAACAATAGAATTTCTCTACACACCAACAAACAGAATTTCTCTACACACCAACAAACAGAATTTCCCTACACACCAACAATAGAATTTCCCTACAAACCAACAAATACAATTTCTTCACACAACAAACAGAATTTCTCCACACATCAACAATAGAATTTCTCTACACACCAACAAACAGAATTTCTCTACACACCAATAATTCACCAATGTTTACATCCACCCCACACACGCCCACTAAGCCATCTATTCAAGAAAGGAAAAATTTGTGACCCAAACAAAAAAATTAAGTAAAAATGTCGGGCAGTTTGACACTTTGGTGACACCATCGATTTAACCATCACAGCCGACCGTTTACCCTTACGGCAGTCGATTTTTGTCTCCCTCCCTACATTCCGATGTATAGACCATCTTCTTCATTCTATTGGTAAAGTGTGACAAAGTGTTTTCCACTAGAGTGCTAAAATTTAATATCAAGTTTGATTTATCCATCTTTATTTCCATTGTTCTTTGGTGTTGGGAATAGTCTTTCTCTCAGTCTCGGATATTCGTTTGTTTGAACATTTCATTTAAAAAAACAAAGTCTTTGGCTAAGAAAAAGGCATCTCCTTATCGTGCAACTCTAAGTTACTAGTGGATTACGCCATCTATCGGAATAAATATCAACCAATAGTTGATATTTATCCCGATAGATCCACCTTATCCCAGTATAAAATCACACTCGTACTTTTTTTTACATTCTTTGGTGTTTGAGGGGATTCCAAGTTGAAATTAAAGTTAATGTAAACCCATTCACTCCTGATATAAAATGTAATTGTTTTAAAATAGTTTAAACGTATAAATGAAGAAAAGGGATCAGTGTGATAGAAAACAATTTTAAAGTGAAAATATTCGGCTTCCAGATATACGTTGCTTTTTTAACAAATTTAATTCAGAACTCTATCTTTGGGGCATGAAAGCACTTCTGCCGGAGAAAATAAGATACAATAAAATTAAAAATAATGTTACGAGGCATTATTTTAATGGAAAAACGAGTACAAATTAATTAAAGGACACCCCTTGATCGTTCAAACTGTATCTTTCTGACGGTTTATTACCATCTATCCGTAAACTTATTAAATCTGTCGGTTTTTTTTCCTTCTTAAATTAGCCTCTACCTTTTCTTTAAATATCAAGAAAACCAACCATCTACGCATTTCGGGCTGTTGGCCCTTATTAGCCTGGTGCGAATTGCTCGCTGGAGGAGACAGAGGCAATTTTGTTCACACTTGGTTATCTCGTGTCTTCAATAAAGGTCACTGTAATATCTTTCAGAGTTATTGTCTGAATCCCGATATACATGCTGAAAAGAACACCTTCCTTAAGTTTTGTCCATGAGTGTATATTAAAACAATGCATTTTGCTGTTGATATCTGGGCGGAGCTCTCCGGTACAATGATGAGGGCTATCGCTACAAATTGGGGTAGACCATCCTCCCTCTCCGGGACACCTTATTGTCTTCGTCTCTGGTCTTTACTTGGTTTATGGTATGATGATTGTTTTCCATCTAATACATAAAGTTTTTTAATTATTTTATGATGTCTCTTGGGGAGCTGTGTTTTTTGGCACTTTCTCTTATTATAGACAGGTCGGACCTTTCGGGAAAAACAGAAGGCGTCTCGCGGAATGGAATTGGCTGGCTGGTGACGTGTGAACAGTTGAAAGAAACAGTTTTCGCCTCTCGCTTCAACTCCTGAGTAGATTTGAAGCATATATAGTATAACCTTTATTTTATATCTAAAACCTCTCTAACAACTAAATAAATATCAATATTTAAAGTCATTCGCCAGAGTTTATTTAAATACTTCTCATCGCGACAATATATTCAGTTTATAAATTCAACTTCCATCTATCGAGATAAACTTTGTAACAATTATTTTACGTCAATGTGTTTCTTTTCACATATATAATTAAATATTATCTCTACAGACCTTCCTGCAATGATAAAAGTTGTTGGATGAGAAGGCTTGGCTCATCAGTGGTAAACCCTCTCAGCGATTTCGCCAAATTAATCTCTCCAGACCACTCTAATACTGTATTGGATTCGCTCGGTTCCAAAATCACTTTACTAGGTACCGCTCAAAAAAGAGCAACCTAGTTTATGATATTTATAACAATGAATAATATGTGAAGGTTATTCACATATTAAACAAAATGTTAACGCGGGAATCAATTCCAGTTCATGACTGTCGGGAATCGAGGGTGTTACCCACTCGTCCACCGACTCTTTGCGTTTCTGTATTGGATTGGTTTTCGTGTATATCTTGTGCATTTACTGAAGAAGGCAGCTTAGGGTTGTTTAGGGGGAACCTATGGATATAAGTTTATAGGTCTGTAGAGAGGTACATACCTATAATCAAAAAAAGAATGCATCGAGCAAAGAGCTCTTCAACAAATATGGTTTCATATCAAAGCTATATTCGAAAACAATGTTTATATATTCAATTGCGATAGTTTATATTTAATTAGGTAGGGTTAGATAAGTTTATGTGCAAAGTTAGATTCAGCCGAAACAATAATGGATTTGAGCTCAAATTAAAGATGTGTTCTGGAATCCTTCTTTTTTGTTTATCTCAAAGTATACGTGGTTCAGGCCATATGGTAATCATAATGGGTAGTTAGCGAGTGTTTTTACCGTAAGTTAAGCTACATGACTGCACATGTAGAAAACGCAGTTCAACTTTTGCACTTACAAATATGCTAGAGAGTCCGGTTTGGTTAATTTCACTCGCTGGTGAGGTTGAACTTCTACAAAATTCGAGTGGGCATTGTGAAGAAATATTTTTCTCCATTAAAAAAAATCCCAATGCGAGATTCCATCCCGGCTTGAGGCTATCGAAAAACAATTGTTTATATCTCATTCCTTTATTAATTCCTCTCCTTATCAAAACCCAAATTGTATTATTTCGGTTCGGTTCCAAAATCACTTTATTAGGTACCGCTCAACAAGAGCAACCTAGTTTATGATATTTACAACAATGAATGTGAAAGTTATTCGCATATTAAAACAAAAATGTTAACGCGGGATTCAATCCTGGTTCATGCCTGTCGGGAATCGAGGGTGTTACCTACTCGTCCACCGACTTTTTATATTGTATTATATGTCAGAATGGGTGTGTTATGGCTTCAGTGTTAAGACAGAGTTATCAATAAAGAACCCAGGTGGAACAGTGACTATTTGACCTTCCAAATGTTGGTTCCGACCAATCAATAAGTGACAGCTGGGAATCGATTCAGCTTCGATTGTTTCAAATGTGAGGTCTCGGGAGCAGTTTCTTCTTCCTTCTCTTACCGTCTTTATAAGGTTAGAGAAGGTGTATCTATCAATATTGTAACAAAGTATTTATTAATTTTATTAACAGAGTGGTTATTTTTATGTTTATATTTTGCTACTCTGTAAATTTCCTTCATGGCTTATCTTTTGTTTACCATTCATAGTTTGTCCTTGCCTGAAATAAATTGTTGTCCCCTCCTGAAGTTTTTGTCTTCCCTAATTTTCCACGTGGCAATATCATCTGACCACAATATGATATTTTAGTGAACTAAACAATACCTACGATGTATTTTTTTTTTTTTGTAAAATTGTTACTATAATTGTTAACGCGCTACATGAAAAAAATTATATAGATTGTGGCGAAGAAATAATTTTATAATTTTATTATTTATTTAAACAATGAAAAAATACACAGCATAACTCAGTATTTATGAAATCTTGTTAAATGTTTTATATAGCTTTGTTGTTAAATATTCTCAAGCTGTAAATAATGTGTTAATCCAACCATACAAGATATTCTACAAAATAAAGGAGATGTCAATCCCCGATTCCGACGACACGGCCCTGACACTTAGTTAAGAGCTCATCGCCCAACAGCTGCCCTCCTGCAAGGTCCGGGGGGGGCCACCTCTACTCCACGCCATGTGTAAATAGCCAGGACAAGGTGACTCGAATGTCACACCTGTAAATTGAGACGAAATAAATAAATAAATAATTTGTTAGTCCAACCATACAAGATATTCTACAAAATAAAGGAGATATCAATCCCCTATTCCGACGACCCGGCCCTGACGCTTAGTTAAGAGCTTATCGCCCAACAGCTGCCCTCCTGCAAGGTCCGGGGGGGACCACCTCTACTCCACGCCATGTGTGCCAGGACAAGGTGACTCGAATGTAACACCTGTAGACGAAATAAATAAATAATAATTTGTTAGTTTTTAATTATAGTCGATTAGTCGTGCTGACGTCATAACTATCTTCTACTTTATCTTATTGTGCTTAGTCATCCATTACTAAGTTACAATAGGTACCGCGAGGGATTGTCCGAACTCAGGGTGGCCATAAGCTCCTGATGAAATCCAGACGTCCCCTCGGTGAGGGTTTCGTCTGATGTAAATACTAAATGTAAATATCTATTTATTATTATATTTTGTTATCTTAAAATCACTTACTCTTATAACTCTCGGTTGTTCGGCGGTACATATACTAAAATTGGAGCGATACAGGGAAGATTAGCATGGCCCCTGCGCAAGGATGACACGCAAAATCGTGAAGCGTTCCATACTCTTATAACTCTCTTTGAGTGTAAACATTGACGAGATGTCAATAAAGTTGTTTAATTGTCAAAATATATACCAAAAAAGGCACATCTTCCTTTAATTATACATCAGAACGATGGCACTGTGCATTAGCCTAGTGAAATTATCTACTAGTGATAATAAATAATGAGCTACAACATCAGTTTTGGCAAATTCAAATAAAAAGACTAACCTTTGTATACCATTCCATATCATTACTAGTAAAGTTTTTTACTAGGTTGATGCATAGTGACATCGATGTTGTTGTCGTGTCCAAAGAAGAGTCTCAGATGTCTCCATGCATCTCCATCCTGGTGCAAAGCTAAAGGAATCATTATGGATCTCACCATACCTCACTCACCTCAGCTAAACGGCAAAGCCGAAAGATTAAATAGAACCCTGATGGAGAAAACTAGAGCTCTTTTGATTGATTCTGGTGTAGAAAAATACATGTGGGGAGAAGCTGTAAGGGTTTCAGCCTATATGCTGAACCGAATCAACTATCGTGGGTGTGTAAAGCTGCTGTTCTGGGTCTAAGTCAATTTTCTGCAAGGCTGCGGCCATTGCTGGGCATGAGAATATGAGTGACATCGATTTTATGCATATTTAAAGGGAGAGGTGCCTCTTTTGGTACATGAATATCATCCTCCCGTAACTTCATGTTATATGGATATAACAGAATTTATATAAATTATGAAAAAAGGATATCCAGATCGCGCAACAAAAATGTGCTGATGGCTTGCGCCATCTATCGGGGAAAAAATGCTCAAAGCACAATTTCAAACATTTAAATGTGTAGTTATTAGTGTTTTCTTATAATATATATATCGTAATTTAAACAATGTGTGATATGTAAGTAATAAAGTATGACGTCTTTTCTAGTCGTCTCAAAGTGACACCAGCTTGCCACTGGACACCCGGGGGATCCAGAGAGGGACAAAAAGGGCGTTGGTCCGGATGTTGACAGTTAGGTCACAGTCGATATTTTCGGACAGGCCCGCGGAGTTCTAGGCAGTTGTCATCTCACGGCGGCCCTCGTGGCCGCCGTTTTGGCTCCTTCCTGCTCCCGCGGCTTCATGCAGGACGCCGAACTTTCCTCAGTTAATCCTCAACTTTCCCCTGGTCCTGGTGCCACGTGAGACGTACTAGGAGAGCGTCTTTTGATCCCAAACTTTGTCCTTACTGTCCCGTGCGGACTTCCCACTCTGCACGCCTTGCCACTCAACCCCGACTGCTTCCAACTCATTTGTTGGCTTACCCGGGTTTACGACATATATTATCAAAAATTATCTCTACATGGTCCTATAGAGAATTTTCCATCATCTAGAACGCATTAATTCCTCTTATAAAGTTTAGTTTTTTGTTATATTAAAAAAATAATCTCACTTTCATATAAAAGTAGAACCTCCATTTAGCAGACACCTCTCCACAAAGGACAATTTTCATTTACAAAATTACCATTTTTACTATTTAACAACTCTCCGGTAAGAGGACACCTCTCCCTAAAGGATACTTTAGCTCTGCAATTCGGTGTCCTTTACAGGGAGGTAGTTCTACTGTACTTAAGACCTGAAATAATTTACTGTTAATAATTTCTGTATGTTCGTACTCTATTTTTTCTACGTGTAAATACTTCTTCAAATTACCAGTGAGATATGGGTAAAAGGTGCGGGGGGGGGGGGGGGAATACAATATCTAGCATTATAAAAAGGTGTGAAATTCCAATTTGAAAAAAAAAAAGTGAAAATCGATCCAACAAAATGAAATCAAAAAATCCCCAAAAATAACATTTCTATAAGTGATTTAATAATAAAAAAATCTGTATTTCGACATGAAATATTAAATTCGAAGATAGGTTAAAAAAAAAAACCGTTATCTAGCAACTCGGATCAAACTATGACCCAATTTCCATTATTCAAGTTGGCAACCCTGGAAATCAATGAAAGAGATTGATTGGCGGGAAAAAGACGTTGATTTAATAAACCAATAGTAAAAAGGAAGGATTGGTTCGTCTGCTTTGAAATGTCAGTTGCTCTACAAATTAAATTTACAACCATATCTTGACTTTTATTATTATTTTTTTTTTTATATAATCGAAAAAATAAATTTTTAGAGAAAAAGGAGGGGGAAAAAAAGTTGGGTCCAATAGTCAATAATTAAAAAACTAATTTAATTAATATCATTGACTGTGAGGGAGAACTCTAACAACAATGAAAGCTAATTAAAAGAGCTAATTCTAATTGAAATTTTTACAATTCTCTCTCCCTAATAATTCTTGCATCGTAGATCAATTTTTGGAACTGAAAAAAGCGTATACCACATCAATATTTTAATTTGATTAAATAAGGTTAATTTAATTAAGAGATCTTTTATTTTAGTATTTTAATAGAGTTAAAAAAAGTTAGCGCAATATTTTTGATAAAATACTCGTTTTTTATTATTCGTCTTTAATTAAACGTTGAAAAGAGAATTCTCTCCGGAATTTCTCCATTTTATATATTTTGTTTAGTTATTCATTAAAAAGACTGAATTCAATTCCGTTTTGTTTTTATTCAGTTACATTCCTTATATATATTAAAATCCCATGTTGGATTCTTTCCAAAATATATATTATTCTAAAAAAAAAAAAGAGTCGGTGGACGAGTGGATAACACCCTCGATTCCCGACAGTCATGAACCGGGATTGAATCCCGCGTTAACCTTTTGTTCAATATGTGAATAACCTTCATATATTATTCATTGTTTCAATTATCATAAACTAGGTTGTTCTTGTTGAACGGTACCTAATAAAGTGATTTTGGAACCGAATATTATTCTTGATCACTGAACTATTATCATCATCAACAAATTACACACACTCTCTTTCTCTCTCTTCTCATGGAGACAAAACTTAAGGAAGTTGTGGAAGAAGAAACACAGGTCAGGAAGAAACATATACCATTTAGCATGTATATCGGTATTCAGACAATATCTCGGAAAGATATTACAGTGACCTTTATTGTGAAGACACACGAGATAACCTAGTTTGAACAAAATTGTCTCCTTCAAAAAAACAGTTGATTGACAACATCAAAAAATGAAAGTTCCTTAAGTTTTGTCCATGAGTGTACATTCCCAAAAATCGAACAATCCATTTCATCAACAGCCAAAATTAAGTACAGGACTATAGTTCCTAACCACAGTATCCCACCACAATTCAACATAGTTCTAAACAAGAGTTCAAGCTGACAGTATTCCTACCAGAGCCCCAAGTGATGACAATTCCAGAAGGCCACAACTACTACCAAAACAGTAATTCAAGACCCAGCCAACCTTCAACCCAAACAGTTACTTTGGATAGTTTACAAGGAATGGGGAAGTATATATTTTATTGAAACTTTTTATTATTATTATTATTTAGCCCAAGTATACACGTGGCCATGATAATCGTGGTGCGAAGTTAGCGGTTGCTTGTACCTTAAGTGCACCACATGCCATCACTCTACGACTGGCACATCATGCCCTACCCTATCCTGACTCGAGGTGCGCCAACTGTGCCGCTAGAGACGGGTGGAGTTGTCGAGCCGTGCGACCCCTGCTCTGGGAAGTGTCCACCTCCTGCGAAGTGCCCCTGGATTTGCAAGTCTGGCTCTTCGATATCGACCTCTATCCCGAGGAATGATGCTCACAAGTATGGCGATGGCTACCATCTACAAGTACCATCTTTGTCTTGAAGTGGGTAACGCCAGACATCACATAGACCTGCCCACTCTGTGGGAATGAACTCTGGCAGTCTATCGGTGGTGGAGTGGAAGCCAACAATGAAGATATTATATATTATAATACAAATGAAAACTCATAAACGCGAATGTTTCTTTTCACAAATAAATCAAACATTTACTGTCCATACTGTGATGAAAAAGAAGTTTGATTTATTTGTGAAAAGAAACATTCGCGTTTGGGTGTTTTCATTTGTATTATATAGATGGCGCGTTATTGCTATGTATGTGTGTGTAACCATATATTATATTGTTGCATCATGATTAATGCGCGTATTTTTAAAATTATTTATAATATTATTTTTAATATATTTAAAATTTAAATTATATATTTATTTATTTTATAAAACAGATTATTACTATAAAATATTATGTACTATAAAAAAATTGTATTTTGATACACTAAAATACCCCACCTGCTTTAAACTTTGATATGATAAATAAAGAGATATTCTAGGTGCTACCTAAATATATAGTTGTCTTATTATTGACTGGTTTAACCTTGTAGGATGGTTGAGACACGTTCTGGAAAGATGCAAGACACGTCTGAGGAGAGACTCAAGACTGAAGAATCTGCCAAACCGCAGCCCAGTGCAACAATATTTATCAATTATTTTAATATATTTATATTTACATTATATGCTTATAGTATCATTAAATAGCCTCTTATTTATTCGTATTTATTCATTTTTGTGTTTATAACCATATATTAATTTCAAATTAATTAGTTTCAATCTCAATCTCACAGCAATCACATCTGTAGAAGGAACGAAAGGTTCCAATATATTTAATTAACACCCAGGTATAGGTTCCTGGAGCCGTGTCGCCAACTTCCCAAGTTTTCAATTAGAACTGAAACCTCAGAGCTGGTAGAGTTTCAACTTTAGATTGATAAACGGTGCTTCAACGCTGATCATTGCATTAGCAGCGGTTTAATATTGACACTGTTTTTGTCTATATTATTTATATCCTGCACACCAACACAACAAAACACACACATTTAGGGGTTCTTGAAAGAATAAATAATAATATAAAGAAGAGAAGTATTAATAGGGAGCACTTATTCGCTCTTTTCAGAATATAATATAAATGTTCCTTATCGACGTCTCTTTAAATATCTCTTTTAAAAACTCTAAAAAACCTCACAAGTATATAGGAAGTAGAAAGTTTGTTGTCGCCGGTCCTCCGTTATTTGAAGGAGACAGAGGCAATTTTGTTGACACTTGGTTATCTCGTGTATATTCAAACAAAAGGCACTTTCAGAGTTATTGTCTGAATCCCGATATACATACTAAGAGGTACAACTTCCTTAAGTTTTGTCCATGAGTGTATTGTCTGAATCCCGATATACTTACTAAGAGGTACAACTTCCTTAAGTTTTGTCCATGAGTGTATTGTCTGAATCCCGATATACATACTAAGAGGTACAACTTCCTTAAGTTTTGTCCATGAGTGTATTGTCTGAATCCCGATATACATACTAAGAGGTACAACTTCCTTAAGTTTTATCCATGAGTGTATTGTCTGAATCCCGATATACATACTAAGAGGTACAACTTCCTTAAGTTTTGTCCATGAGTGTATTGTCTGAATCCCGATATACATACTAAGAGGTACAACTTCCTTAAGTTTTGTCCATGAGTGTATTGTCTGAATCCCGATATACATACTAAGAGGTACAACTTCCTTAAGTTTTGTCCATGAGTGTATTGTCTGAATCCCGATATACATACTAAGAGGTACAACTTCCTTAAGTTTTGTCCATGAGTGTATTGTCTGAATCCCGATATACATGCTAAAAGGTACAAATTCCTTCAAGTTTTGTCCATGAGTGTATTGTCTGAATCCCGATATACATGCTAAAAGGTACAAATTCCTTAAGTTTTGTCCATGAGTGTATTGTCTGAATCCCGATATACATGCTAAAAGGTACAAATTCCTTAAGTTTTGTCCATGAGTGTATTGCCTGAATCCCGATATACATGCTAAAAGGTACAAATTCCTTAAGTTTTGTCCATGAGTGTATTGTCTGAATCCCGATATACATGCTAAAAGGTACAAATTCCTTAAGTTTTGTCCATGAGTGTATTGTCTGAATCCCGATATACATGCTAAAAGGTACAACTTCCTTAAGTTTTGTCCATGAGTGTATTGTCTGAATCCCGATATACATGCTAAAAGGTACAAATTCCTTAAATTTTGTCCATGAGTGTATTGTCTGAATCCCGATATACATGCTAAAAGGTACAACTTCCTTAAGTTTTGTCCATGAGTGTATTGTCTGAATCCCGATATACATGCTAAAAGGTACAAATTCCTTAAGTTTTGTCCATGAGTGTATTGTCTGAATCCCGATATACATGTTAAAAGGTACAAATTCCTTAAGTTTTGTCCATGAGTGTATTGTCTGAATCCCGATATACATGCTAAAAGGTACAACTTTCTTAAGTTTTGTCCATGAGTGTATTGTCTGAATCCCGATATACATGTTAAAAGGTACAAATTCCTTAAGTTTTGTCCATGAGTGTATTGTCTGAATCCCGATATATATGCTAAAAGATACAACTTCCTTAAGTTTTGTCCATGAGTGTATTGTCTGAATCCCGATATACATGCTAAAAGGTACAACTTCCTTAAGTTTTGTCCATGAGTGTATTGTCTGAATCCCGATATACATGCTAAAAGGTACTACTTCCTTAAGTTTTGTCCATGAGTGTATTGTCTGAATCCCGATATACATGCTAAAAGGTACAACTTCCTTAAGTTTTGTCCATGAGTGTATTGTCTGAATCCCGATATACATGCTAAAAGGTACAAATTCCTTCAAGTTTTGTCCATGAGTGTATTGTCTGAATCCTGATATACATGCTAAAAGGTACAAATTCCTTCAAGTTTTGTCCACGAGTGTATTGTCTGAATCCCGATATACATGCTAAAAGGTACAAATTCCTTCAAGTTTTGTCCATGAGTGTATTGTCTGAATCCCGATATACATGCTAAAAGGTACAAATTCCTTCAAGTTTTGTCCACGAGTGTATTGTCTGAATCCCGATATACATGCTAAAAGGTACAACTTCCTTAAGTTTTGTCCATGAGTGTATTGTCTGAATCCCGATATACATGCTAAAAGGTACAACTTCCTTAAGTTTTGTCCATGAGTGTATTGTCTGAATCCCGATATACATGCTAAAAGGTACAACTTCCTTAAGTTTTGTCCATGAGTGTATTGTCTGAATCCCGATATACATGCTAAAAGGTACAAATTCCTTCAAGTTTTGTCCATGAGTGTATTGTCTGAATCCTGATATACATGCTAAAAGGTACAAATTCCTTCAAGTTTTGTCCATGAGTGTATTGTCTGAATCCCGATATACATGCTAAAAGGTACAAATTCCTTCAAGTTTTGTCCATGAGTGTATTGTCTAAATCCCGATATACATGCTAAAAGGTACAATTTCCTTAAGTTTTGTCCATGAGTGTATTGTCTGAATCCCGATATACATGCTAAAAGGTACAACTTCCTTAAGTTTTGTCCATGAGTGTATTGTCTGAATCCCGATATACATGCTAAAAGGTACAACTTCCTTAAGTTTTGTCCATGAGTGTATTGTCTGAATCCCGATATACATGCTAAAAGGTACAAATTCCTTAAGTTTTGTCCATGAGTGTATTGTCTGAATCCCGATATACATGCTAAAAGGTACAACTTCCTTAAGTTTTGTCCATGAGTGTATTGTCTGAATCCCGATATACATGTTAAAAGGTACAAATTCCTTAAGTTTTGTCCATGAGTGTATTGTCTGAATCCCGAAATACATGCTAAAAGGTACAACTTCCTTAAGTTTTGTCCATGAGTGTATTTGTCTGAATCCCGATATACATGCTAAAAGGTACAAATTCCTTAAGTTTTGTCCATGAGTGTATTGTCTGAATCCCGATATACATGTTAAAAGGTACAAATTCCTTAAGTTTTGTCCATGAGTGTATTGTCTGAATCCCGATATACATGCTAAAAGGTACAATTTCCTTAAGTTTTGTCCATGAGTGTATTGTCTGAATCCCGATATACATGCTAAAAGGTACAAATTCCTTAAGTTTTGTCCATGAGTGTATTGTCTGAATCCCGATATACATGCTAAAAGGTACAACTTCCTTAAGTTTTGTCCATGAGTGTATTGTCTGAATCCCGATATACATGCTAAAAGGTACAAATTCCTTAAGTTTTGTCCATGAGTGTATTGTCTGAATCCCGATATACATGCTAAAAGGTACAAATTCCTTAAGTTTTGTCCATGAGTGTATTGTCTGAATCCCGATATACATGTTAAAAGGTACAAATTCCTTAAGTTTTGTCCATGAGTGTATTGTCTGAATCCCGATATACATGCTAAAAGGTACAACTTCCTTAAGTTTTGTCCATGAGTGTATTGTCTGAATCCCGATATACATGCTAAAAGGTACAAATTCCTTAAGTTTTGTCCATGAGTGTATTGTCTGAATCCCGATATACATGTTAAAAGGTACAAATTCCTTAAGTTTTGTCCATGGGTGTATTGTCTGAATCCCGATATACATGCTAAAAGGTACAAATTCCTTCAAGTTTTGTCCATGAGTGTATTGTCTGAATCCCGATATACATTCTAAAAGATACAACTTCCTTAAGGTTTGTCCATGAGTGTATTGTCTGAATCCCGATATACATGCTAAAAGGTACAAATTCCTTCAAGTTTTGTCCATGAGTGTATTGTCTAAATCCGATATACATGCTAAAAGGTACAACTTCCTCAAGTTTTTGTCCATGAGTGTATATATGATAGATATTTCATATCCTGTATATCCTATCTTCAATCCGCCCTGTAGAGGAGACGTGTGTGGAATACTTAAATTAAAAATAATCGATATCCCCTATATCCCACCATAATTTCATGGCCTCTGGTACTACTTGTGCAGAAATGTGGAGCTCTAACAGTACAAGCAGTCGCAAAATTCTACCCACAATGATCTGTTACTACCCTTGTAGATATGTGGTGTAGTTAAGGAACAACAAGCAGCCACAACCCTCTACCCACCAAGATAACCATGGCTTGTACTAGGTGTACTTACAGTACAAGTGGTCACAACCCTCTACCCACCATGATAACCATGGCTTGTACTAGATGTACTTACAGTAAAACAAGCAGCAACAACCCTCTACCCACCATGATAACCATGTCTTGACAACAAGCAAGCACCATAAGTAACCAACTCCCCCAAGGTCAGCCTACAAAAGAAGTAGCTCCCAGGTTTTGCTGATCCACTCTCCCAATTACTCTAACATGTTTACTCCCAGCCCTCCACTTCCCCATTCCTTAATGGCTCTCAATTACCATGCCCCATAAACCTTGACTGATCATTTCCCTAATTTGGTTACTTCTTAAAAACCAAAATCTATCAAACAAATAGGCCATTCATTAATTAGTATACTCTCTGTACCCTTACATCTCCTTTTCTTTAGAAACAAATGTCACTTTTTACATGTTCCTAATTAAATTTGACACACTATATCGGATATAACGTTTTTAGAAAATTGACTGCATTCAATAGAATACCTTCTCTTCCTTTCTTTTTACCTTTTAAAATAGTATTTCTTTAAGAGTTCGACACTCTTCGGGAAGAGTTGAGAAGTTTGTTGGTTGAGAAATTTTTGCAAGTAAAAAGAGTCAATCAACAATGGTGTTAAAGGGTTTCTATACTCATGGACAAAAGTCTTTGCTGTCACTGCCGACTTTTTTTTAAGGAGACAGAGGCAATATCGTTCAAACTTGGTTATCTCGTGTCTTCAATAAAGGTCACTGTAATATCTTTCGGAGTTATTGTCTGATATACATGGTAAAGGGTAAAACTTTCTTAAATTTTGTCCATCATTGTAAACATTGTTGTGTGACCTTCTGTCAACAGTGTCAAAGGCTGCTCAGAGACAAGTAGATTCAGAAAACTCTGACGTTTTGCGCACATTGGAATAAAATATGAGGTAGATAGGACTTAATAACAACTCGATAAAGATATCGAAACTATACATTGTCACCTCCACCAATCGATGGAAGCGAAACTGGGAACACCGCCGCAATAAATGAAGAGAATATCCAAATAACAACTGCAAAACTAATCAATTAAGAGGCGAATATACGGAATACGTTTTTAATTCAGACATTATTCCTAGTATACACGTGGTACAGGCCATGATAATCATGGTGGATAGTATTTGGCGACTGTTTTTACTGTAAGCGCACCACATGTCTACACATGTGGAAAGCAGTTCGACTCTTTGCACTTACAAATGTGTCAAAGCTCCGTTTGATTACTTGCACTCAGTGGTGACGTTTGGACTTTTGTAAGAATCGGGGGCCGTTTGAACAATTTTTGTATTCATTAAAAAAGTAATATAAAGAATAAAGTATAAAAAAAGGAAGAAGTAAACGCGGACATTTGACGACATTAAGAGATAAGAAAAATGTTATATCACAGAGATGTCTCAATATAGGATAGTAAAATAAGAGATTGCACGTAGCCTAAATGACAGATGACCGCTGGACTATCAGTCACTGGCTGGTAGCCAATATATATATTTTTTAAGTGCAAAGTTTTGTGTTAATTTTTATAGGCGAGATGTACCTTAGCCATCAAAGAATGCCTATCATTTAGTCTGTCTGCATCTGTCGTAGTGACATGTTTGATCTACCCTGGCACTTGGCCTCTATAAAATGCACTAAACAGGACCTACATTTATGGATAAAACTTAAGGAAGTTGTACCTTTTAGCATGTATATCTAGATTCAGACAATAACTCTGAACCTTTGTGACCTTTGTTGTAGACACACGAGATAACCAAGTTTGAACAAAATTGTCTTTGTCTCCTTCGAAAAAAAAAATAGATGACCGGCAACATTAAAGACGTTCCATTTCCTTAAGTTTTGTCCATGAGTATAAATAGCTCGAGGAGCATGGATTCATGAATTGGTGTAATCTTTGCACAAGAAGCAACAACAAACAAAAAATCCTGGTTCTCTGTGTCTTAAATGTAAGAACAACGGAATAAAATTGAGAATTAGGATGGCCTAAATTGTCTTTTTGGAAAAACTGGTACCGATTTACAAGTCCATACATGGTAGAGCTACTAACAACAATATTCTTTGGCTAAACTCTTCGATAGAAGCAATGGGCGCTTCTCCCGTCAAAATAAACGTCAAAACCTGACGCCATTAGCCCGAAACCATGGTCTCTAGGTGGACGCTTCTCAGTTTGCCAAAGATGGTGTTGTGGCTTTGTCATCGACCCGAGGCCGCTAGTTGCGGCGACGGTCAATAGATGGCGTCAGGTTTTGACGTTTATTTTGACGGGAGAAGCGCCCATTGCTTCTATGGATTAATTTCCTCCCGGCAAATTTTCCATCTATAAACTCTTCGAGTTAAAATAGAAAAATAAAACGGAAATTGAAGAGGTGTATCTTGTGCGAATTTTATTAGCAAGTTTTCGGACGTCCTTCTACAGGCTTTTTACGATAACTAAACAAAAGATGAGATCTTGTCTTATATAAACTCATCTCGTTCTTTTGTTTAGTTATCGTAAAAAGTCTGTAGAAGGACGCATGCTTCCGAAAGCTTACTAATAAAATTCGCACAAGATACTCCTCTTCAATCTCCGTTTTATTTTTCTATTCTTCTTCTTTGTTTATAATCCCAGTACCTAGTCAACATCATGAGATGGTGACTTCATGCTAGGTAAATGTAAGTCTCTGACGTTGATTCAGGGAATCTCAAGTACCTGCAGTGGTTTCAGGTGAGACCATTCTTCTAACATGGAGATATCGGACACTTGCTGCTGACCATAAACATGGATTCTTTGACGCAGTTGCTAGTGCACATCGTCATTCACCCAATATCGTCATTGAGTTTCCATGGAATTGTATAGTCCCACTACAGGAATGTTCTTCACACTCCGTTGATGGCTGATGGTCCGAGACTGCTTAGTAGATAGTAGAAAGCCACCCTGACTGATGACCTCAACAAATAATCAATTGCTTCGACAACGCACGATTTTTTCGAAATTCCAACCAGTGTGTGTGTTCAAGTAAATCAAACTTTGTAACTACAAAGTAGTTAGTTATGGTAGTTAGTATGTATAGACGTGTAATGTACACCTTACATGGACTTGAAATATCAAACCCCTTCCACCATGATTATTATGTTCTGTAAAACGAGTACTCAGGACACTATGAGCAGTTAATGATATTACCGGGGATATGTATATGGAAGGAAGACTAGAAAGAAGAAGACTGAGAATGGAGTTCATGAACAATTTCAGGAGAAGACCACCCTACGATACCATTAAAAGACTATCCATAGAAGGGGTAAGAATGCTGCCTGCCACCAACCTATGGCTGGTTTAGGAGAAACAGATAGAGATCCTTATTCCGAGTTCATTCGCGGAGTTGTAAAGGGTTGGAGTGGACAACCTACCGGGGAGGAGTCTGGGGAGTCCTGCGGGGGGAAGACGAAGGAGGCGGTCGGCAGATGCGGAGGCGGGCTGCGGACAAGGTGGGGGTGGAGCTCCGTCCAGGAGTCGGCTCGCGATAGGTGGAGCCTGAGGTAAGGGTTGTCCTCCCTGGACCGCCTCAGGGCCTCCATGGTCTCCTGGCCGTTGGGCGGCACCCGGGGGGGTGGGGCGATGGGGGTCGGGGACTCCCGGCCTAGCAGGTCGTCCTCGTCGGCGTCCGAGTCGTCTAGACGCTCCCTCGACTTCCGCCTGCCACATCCACCTCACCCTCAACCACACGGAGTGAAACTCAGAACTTTTCTTTCAAATAGGAATTCTATAAATCAACCACTCTGTACGAGATCTGATGCTCACACACACAAAACTTTAGTAAAGCGGCCTGTCAACAAATATAATTAAACACAAGGCAACAGCACGTCATCTATTGACACGAAATAAAACCATTAAGAACTTTTTTTTTGTTCAAAAAATAAAACAAACTTCCTTCTGTTCTTACTCTGATGGAAAACATGGTCCGGCTGAGTCTAGCTCATCATCAGCGAAACCTTAAAAACCAAAATCAAATATTTTCTATGATTTTTATTTATTTGAGACAGCGAGCTTCCAGTGGGAAGAAACCATTTCTTCAGATAAAAAAAAGAGGTTCTTAAAACAATAGCCATTCTTCGAATTTGAAATAAATAGGTTAGAAGGGAGGTATTCCCCAATGGTCGCCGCCTTCCCTAATAAATTAGTGAAAATTCATAGATAGAAAAGACGTTCGAGACTGATGAGCCAGGGCCACCCAATATATATTTTTCATCTCACTAAGGATGGTAAGGAAGTTTGAGCTTAACGGTTTCGTTTCTTATACAGAAGTAAAAGCCTCCCTAAATCTCTCGACGCAATATCTCTCCCAGTTTACAAGAGTTTACCAGATTTGATCGTTCTAAAGCCATGTACTAAATAAATTCTCATGGAATCCTGTATCTAGAGAGACCAACCTCTATTTACCCTCGTACACTTCCATCTATCACAAAACCCAGCGGTTAATAAGACAATGGCAATCTCCTTATTCGATAATAGAAGAAATTTCACAAGACGCGGGGAGAAACTTTTCTTTCATTTATAAACGGCTGTACAAGTGTACAATACGTCGATGTCTTTTACCCATAGAGAGGCGTCTTGCCTGAAATCGCTAGTACAACTCTTTATAAATGAAAGAAACTCTTCTCCCCGTCTTGTGATTTTCTTCTACACTTGATTAATACTTGAAAAATAGGAATTAAATAGGCAATACAAAATGAATAGGTTCATGGGTTAATATTTTATTCGAATTTGTCATAATATTTAGGAATATTTGACTAAAGATAGCTTGTGTGGAAGAGTATGAAGAGAGGGAAGAGAAAATTCCCTGGTCAGAACAACTCTGGGTGACCATATGTCCAACCTTCTAAAAACAAACATTTCCGGGAATTCATCGTCTCACCGAGTTGATCTCGACACCAGTTGTTCCCAGGGTGGTCCTCGAACCTTCTCTTTCCTCTCTCCGGCCTACTCCTGAATCCTATCTACTGTTGTGCGTCCACTTGGCACACAACTACCCCGACTGCTCGCAAACCACCATATATATACTATATAATGATATAATTTCACATCTGTACTACTATTAATTTACCACTACTAACTGTCCTGGAGCCACGTATAGCCAACTATCCGGGTTGTAAGTCTTCAGACTTATTGTCTCATTGTCCAGCTGATCAGATGTCGCCAGGCCAATTTGTATTTATTAAGGTTGCTTTAATATAATCTAGTGTGTTTTTCACACACCCACAAGTCTAGTAAATCTTGTACACACCTAGCATAGTCCCTAGCACGACACATGGGGTGAGGAAGAACACACTCCAGGCAGGTGGACTCACCGGAAGATGGTGGAGAGGACATCCAGAGGACCTTTCCTATGGAGGCTGTCCACCTGGGGACTCATCTTCTGAAGCATGGCTGCGGTCTGTAACACCAGTCATCTATGTGTATTGTCACTTAATGGTTTTTACACAAGAGATTACACAACTCTATAGAGACACTTTTTATTAAAATCTGGGCTATAGATTTTAAGCTACAGGATCTTTCTGTAAAAGAATGGTAGCGCTTTATTGATGCGTAATCTGTTTATCAAAAAATTATAACATCGCGATTTTAGTAAGATGAATCCTAATTTAATACGATAAATATCAAAAAATTTATTTGACAACTATATATATAGATAAAATATTGAAGCTCTATAGAATTTTATACAAATCTATGGAGAGACTTGGCATGAATGATGTTGCTTTCTCTGCCCGAACAATACTGCGGATAAACATGAGGCTAAAACACTTCATCTATATATAAGAAATATAACTTTCAAAAGCACGAACTTTTCTGTTTCAAATGAAACAAACTTTCTACTGCGCTTATTGCGATGGAAAAAAAAGTATTGGTGGGGGCTTGGCTTATCAGGAGTTAACTCTTCCAGTGATTTCGACAATTTAATCCACCGTATACCGCTTTTTAAAGCTCTAATACTGTAATGGACGATTCTGCTTATATATGTGCGACGCTGAAGAGTAGAGAACCTTATTTATGGTATTCAAGCAAACTATTGATAGAAGCTTTTAGGACAGAGTAGAATTAGATATACACTCATAGACAAAACTTAAGGAAGTTGTACCTTTTAGCATGTATATCGGGATTCAGACAATAACTCTGAAAGATATTACAGTGACCTTTACTAAATTACACAGACACGCGAGATAACCATGTGTGAACAAAATTGTCTCTGTCTCCTTCAAAATAATAGACAACCGGCGATATTAAAGACTTGCCACTTCCTTAAGTTTTGTCCATGAGTGTAAATCCGAAAGTTATCTTCTGGTTGTTTTAGATGTAAGATCTGGTTGATGTATTGCGTCAGTATTGGAGTGTTGGTCTACTTCTTACGCCGTTGTAAGAGAGTAGAAAGCCAGATGAAGTAGGATGCAGGAGATTATAAGGTACACAAGCCACTCCAGTTTATAAACGCTGTCTAATAGTCGTAAAGCTTATGTTATTTTCGATTATGAAGAAATCCTTCTTCAAGCGATATGTAACAAACACGCGGATACACACACAATCAAAAAAAGGATATAACAATTGAAACTATTTTGCGCAATCCTTTTTTCACAATAAATCAACTCTTACCACTGTTTTCACTGAGGTGAAAAAAAAAATATATATATATATATATTATAAAGAAAGAAAAATCAAAGATAAGGAGGATAAGTTTCTTTTATGAACAAATGATCAAGCTTTCGGGCATAAAAGAAACTTATCCTCCTTATCTTTGATTTTTCTTTCTTTATCAAGTTACTCCAGAGGATTTTAATTTATTAAATATATATATTATGATTAGAATTTTTTTTGTGTGTTTGATTGTTGAAAAGAGGTGCAGTCGTGGAAAAGATAATTATTTACCTTTCAAGCAGATTTTTATTTTGAATCTCTTGAAGTAAAAATATACATAAAATTATTTTTATCACAGGAATATAGAATTTATTAAATGAATTCTATAATCGTGAATAAAAGATAGGTAGGGTTAAATATACATTATTTACAACAACAATAATTAAAAGTCGTATGTTTTGCCTCTATGGTCAAATATATATAATAGTCAATGAATGAAAATAAAATATGTTTTTAAAAAATAAAATAATTGTATTTTAGATTATATAATATATATATATCGAGAGGGCTGGGCTCATCAGTGGTGAACCTTCCCAGCGGTTTCGTACATCAAATCTACCAGATCGCTTCAATATTGTATTGTGAAAGCCAACAATCTATATACCATGGTTTCGTGCTATGGTCCTCGTCAGTACACGGGTATAATGCTTCGATTTCATAGCATCCTATGAGAGGAGTACATTGTTTTAATGCTTTTTTAAAGGGAAAGGTGCCTCTTTTGGTACACGAATACCATAATCTCTATATCCGTGAGGATCCCTTAATTGAATGGAGGAGGTCTCTCCATTGTTCGAAGAAATTCTCTCTTCAATGGAAGATAAATGTATATATTTTTTCACTCTATATATTTTTTGTTTTATCTCTTTATTTCACTCTTTATCAAAGTTCCAAGCCGGCACTGTAACTTAGAATAGTGTTTTCTCCTGCCACAAACACACACACATTGACTTATGTGGTCAATAAAAATCTCTCTTTACACGCTTTTTCGACGTTGAATGTAATTATACTGTCCTATAAGCTTATGTTCATAGTCTTCTTGAAAACCATTTCTGAGATTCCACCCTTCAGTGCTGCGTATATAAGCAGAATCGTCCAATACAGTATTAGAGCTCTGAGAAGCGGTCTGGTGGATTAAATTAGCAAAACCGCTGGGAGGGTTCACCACTGATGAGCCAAGCCCTCCTAATATATTTTTTCATCGCAGTAAGGACAGTAGGATTTGTATTTTGTATAAAAGAAACATTCGTGCTTTTAAATCCTTTCATTTTATGTACATAATATTATACTACAATACTACAATCAGTATCGTTCTGAGAAGATTAACAATGACCCCTGCGCAAGGATGACACGTAAAATCGTGAAGCGTTCTTTTTTTCTCCCCGCAACTTTTATATTATATATTTAAAGAGAAAAAAAATACAATAATGGTAAAAATGCCCTAGCAACTATAATTTCGATCGAATTAAATAGATTAAAAAGTATTAAATTACAATTATATTCTCACAATGAGTATCTTTTTTATTAAAAAACGCTAGCTTTCAAGCGTTATTCGCTCTTCAACGGGCTTACTATAATATCGACTTGATCCCACCAGAAATATTTACAAAAAACAAACGCGCGCCGCGTGGATATTTATAAATACAATTTTGAATTCAATATAACGCGGCTGATGATTGTAAAACGAAAATTGAAATATTACCGCGAATGTTTCTTTTATAAAAATCGAAATTTATTTTCAAAGAGAAATAGCGACATTTCTAACTTTGAGGATGAGGTATGGAAAGGTGAAACATGAAGAGTAATGGCGAACGGAAAAATAAAAAGTGTCCCGCCCCTGGACACTTTTTATTTTTCCGTTCGCCATTACTCTTCATGTTTCACCTTTCCATACCTCATCCTCAAAGTTAGAAATGTCGCTATTTCTCTTTGAAAATAAATTTCGATTTTTATAAAAGAAACATTCGCGGTATAATTAAAATTTTGAATTGTAATTTAACTATTTTAACTACTTTATGGAATATATCTATTTTAATTTTTAGGGCATCCAGAACCTATAAAATTGATCTATTGTGATAATATAATTGTAATTTAATACTTTTTCACAATTTTATCATGAATAGAGATTAAAAAGTGTCATTTAAAAAAGCAAGAGGAAATGGTCTTTATTCGCAGGTGTAAAAGGTTCCTACACAGGATCGGTGGAGCGTCGATTGGAACGTGTGAGATAGGAGGAGAGGTGTACGTAATTAAAAGAAAATTAGTTTACCCAGGTGGGTGGAATAAATTAGAAAATGTATGTGGCGCCCCCCCGGTCTATTTTAAAAGTTAATTTCTCGGTCAAATAATTTGAAGGACGTTCTTTATTCGACCTAGTTGCTGCCGTCGAATTAGAAATGGGCTTTTTTTGTGCTCTCGTGGAGAGACAATGGTTCTTTGGTAATTATCTTTTTCGTCTTCTAATTAAGATGTTTAAAACTTTTTACTTTATCAAATATATTTGGAGGAAAAATTCTTAATTATGTTATTTAAAATGTGTCTTGAATATTTTCTTTTTTAGATGGAAATTTTGTTTAGAGGATAATTGTCTATTTTTTTTTTGTCTAAATTTTGTCTCTAAAAGAAATAAGGGGGGCACCTCTCCCTTCAAAATATACGTAATCTAGCGTCACACGTCAAAAACTGGTGTTGTGGTTTTTGACACCAAACTGAATCTGGCAGTTTGCATAGACGGTCTGTAGATGACGCTTACTTTTAGCGTCCATTTTGATGGGAGAGGTGAGCGTTCCTTTAATATTCTTTATTTGGGTGGCTTATGTGTATAGATATATGAATAAAACTTATTGCAATATTTATCCATAATTCTTTTATATATCTGTCTGTCGGTATATAAAAGTATCAATATTCTCGCGTTGATTGGCTCTCTCCCATTTCCCAACCACATTTGACGCCAACGGCAGAAACCAATCAGATTTCGGCGATATCTTGAAGCTACGGACTTCATTTTTTTTTATTCGTTACTGCATTGCGTACGCGAAGCGTCTGTCTTACGTTCAATCTTCAGCCATTTTCATGGCGGGTTATAAAAAAAAAGTGTGTCATTAAGTGAAATGAACAAGCTGTGAGTGTACACACACCTCAGTTTACAGAGCTATCCTCCGATTGTTCGCTGCCGACGTGATAGACTCTACAATCCCGAGGCTATCAGGGCGGCGGGTGTCAGGACTGAGCGATGGATTCCATCAGGGAATTACATCGATCGATCTTGGCGGACCTCCCACGGACTCTACCCGGGGAAGTCCCGTTTGGCTCTGATACTAATATTTTAAAACAGCGCACCATCTAGTAACCTTTGTAGCAAATGTAAACATTACCTAAATTTTGTATAAAACTATTTTATTCATCTTTATTTTATACAACATATTCTTGAGTCTGCCAATCACCTATTGCTCATTTACTACTGGGATTGTCTTTGCAAATCTGAAATATATTTGTCGAAAATCAACAAATCTCTTAATTGGTGGAATATACCTTTCAAAAATAAATTTTATCACAATTTCTCATCTAGATACAATAAATGTAACCATTTAATGCACGAGAGATTTTTGTTCGTTTACATACCAAAATTTTCCTAATGTCCTTACTACAATGGTAAAACTATTGGGAGGGCCTGGCTTATACATCAGTAGTGAACCACCACCTAGCACTTTGGCCAGTTTAACCAATCATGATACCACACGTATTAACCTGGGCGGAGGAGTGCGATAAACCGTTTATTTTCGACAGCCAAGACCCTGGATTGAATCTCCCTTTTAGACACTTTTTTTTTTCGAAAAGAAAATTGACCCAATGGCCCCCGATTCTTGAAAAAGTCCAATTTACCAGTGAGTGCAAGTAAACAAATACTGGCATACTTGTAAGTGTAAAGTCGAACTGCTTTCTACATGTGTAGGCGTGTGGCGCAACTTACAATAAAAATCTGTCGTTAATTACGCACCAGGATTATCATCCAGTTCCAAATAACTTTATTAGGTGCCGCTCAAAAAGAGCAACCTAGATCATCATATTTACAATATACTGAGGGGGATGGTTATGTACAGGGGTTCATTTACAATTATAATTTATATTGATGTCGTTGGGTCCTCAGGTCCTTGGGGATATTGTTCTTGAGAAGGTTTTTTTTCTGGATTGTTGGGATTATCAGGGCATGTACCAAGTGTATTAGGGATAATTTAAAAAATAGTATATCCAAGTATATATAAAAATCGCCTTCATTTACAAATATAATTAACATTTTCACAACATTTAATCTATTATTGCATGCTCCAGTTTTATGTACTGTCTTTTACCGTTTCAAGACGTGTCGGATTAAAGCCTGTTGTATAGCACATTTAAAACCAAGTAGTTCCAGTATTTCGACTATTCGGCCTGTCGAAGTTCTGTCGAGGACCTGGAGTCAATTCTACTTCTTTCTCGAGTGATCACGTCTAAACTGTTTGCCTATAATTTGCCTAATTTTGTAAACAAACAATTTTTTTTAATTATCCCTAGTACACGTGGTACAGGCCATGATAATCATGGTGGGTAGTTAGCGACTGCTTTCACTGTAAGTACACCACATGTCTACACATGTGAAAAGCAGTTCGACTTTGCACTTACAAATGTGCCAGAGCCCCGTTTGGTTACTTGCACTCACTGGTGAGGATGGACTTTTGCAAGAATTAGGGGGCCATTGGAGCATTTTTTTTATCAGAAAAAAAGTGTCCAATGCGGGAATCGAACCCGGGACGTAGTGGTCGAAAACCAAACGGTTTAACCAGCCTTCCACCGACCCCCCAAAAAACAAATGAATTTGGTTAGTATGACACATTTAGATATTGATTAACAATAATTTGTGTTAATGAGGAAAGAGTAATTTCAAAATGAATAATCCTATTTATTAACGACGTTTTTATATAATTAAAGATAAAAAGAGTTCCGTGCCTTAATGTTTGTATTTGCTATATATATAGACGGCGTGTTATTGCCTTATATTAATTTATGCCTAACTGGTCTTGTCCTTATTGTTTGCTGAAGAGAAATGCTCGTTGCAAATATTTATACGTAATTCTACTGTCCTAAAAGGTTATGCAAATAGTTTGATTGAATACTATTTCTGAGATTCCATCCTTCACACACACAGTGTAGCATGTGGGGGTCGGTGGAAGGCTGGTTAAACCGTTTGGTTTTCGACCACTAGGACCCGGGTTCGATTCCCGCATTGGACACTTTTTTCTGTTTAAAAAAAAATGCTCCAATGGCCCCCGATTCTTGCAAAAGTCCAACCCCACCAGCGTGTGCAAGTAACCAAACGGGGCTCTGGCATTTGTAAGTGCAAAGTCGAACTGCTTTTCACATGTGTAGACATGTGGTGCGCTTACAGTAAAAGCAGTCGCTAACTATCCACCATGATTATCATGGCCTGTACCACGTGTACTAGGGATAAGCAAAAAAAAAGTGTAGCATGTATAAAGAGAATGATACAATACAGTATTAGAGCTTTAAAGAAGCGGTCTGGTAGATTTAAAAAATTGGCGAAACCGCTGGGAAAGTTCACCACTGATGAGTCAAGCTCTCCCAATATATTTCCATCGCAGTAAGGACAGTAGAAGTTTGATTTATTTGTAAAAGAATCATTCGTGATTTATTGTTTGTATTTCTTACAAATAGTTTCCATCTGCCTCAAATTATTTTATGGCGACATGAAGAGAAAAATTTAGCTACGGGAGAATCTCGTTAACCTACCCATCTAATATGTGTACTGTGGGAGAGATAACTATTAGGTTGGGAGTGTGTATATGCCATGGACAAAACTTAAGGAAGTTATACCTTTTAGCATGTATATCAGGATTCAGACAATACCTCTGAAAGATATTACAGTGACCTTTATTGGAGACACACGAGATAACCAAGTGTGTATACACTCATGAATAAAACTTAGGGAAATTGTACCTTTTAGAATGTATTTGGGATTCAGACAATAACTCTGAAAGATATTACAGTGACCTTTATTGAAGACACACGAGATAACCAAGGTTGTGAACAAAATTGTCTCTGTCTCATTGAAAAAAAAAACAGACGACCGGCCACATAAAAAAATTCACACTTCCATAAGTTTTGTCCATGAGTATATATACACCTAGCCTTATAAATTGTAAGAATACTCAAAAATATTACCTAAACTTGTATTTCAAAATTCAAAACTATTATAGACGCGTAAGGTTCTTTTTGAAATAAACAATTTCTACTGTCCTTACTGCAATGGAAAAATTAATGGGAGGGCCTGGCTCATTAGTGGTGAACCCTCCCAGCGGTTTCGCCAGTTTAATCTACCATACCGCTGTTATATTGTATTTTTCGAACTTCCTTTTATAGTGATATTGATGCTAGACTCTTTGAATGGGTATTTTAGATGAAATATGGACATAAGCTTTGAGGATAGCAGAATTACATACATTTATAAATGTATAACTTGTATATAATTATAATAAATTGTAAATATTAGGTTACACAGAGCAGAAGTTATATTAATAATGGTTATATAAATTATTGGAGATTTTTTTTAAATAGAATTTTTTTATATAGATTTTTTTTAGAGATTTTTCTATATTACTATTCAGAGGAGAAGAGTTCTTGATAGATTCTATGGGTTCCAGATTTTACTTGTGAATACAGAATACAGACAGAATTGTGGCCTTGTGAAAAATTGCAAGGTGGCCAGTAGGTCCATCGTGTTGACATAGAAGGACAAATTTTAATGCTGAGATTTAAGAAAAAATACCGGATATTTAAAACAGAAAATTTCTTATCCTCTAGTTTGTGTGGCCTCAAATGGTAAAAATAGACTATATATATATATTTTATAAATATTCTCTCTTTTAAATAACAAAATAGTAAATCTATGCTTATGGTCAATACTTAAGGAAGTTTCATATTTTGATGTCGTCGGTCGTCTATTTTTTTTTTTTTTTCAATAGACAGAGACAATTTTGTTAACACTTGGTTATCTCGTGTGTCTTCAATAAAAAGGTCACTGTAATATCTTTCAGTTATTGTCTGAATCCCGATATACATGGTAAAAGGTACAACTTCCTTGAGTTTTATTCATGAGTGTATTGTCTGAATCCCGATATACATGCTAAAAGGTACAACTTCCTTAAGTTTCGTCCATGAGTGTATTGTCTTAATCCCGATATACATGCTAAAAGGTACAACTTCCTTGAGTTTTATCCATGAGTGTATTGTCTGAATCCCGATATACATGCTAAAAGGTACAACTTCCTTAAGTTTTGTCCATGAGTGTATTGTCTGAATCCCGATATACATGCTAAAAGGTACAACTTCCTTAAGTTTTGTCCATGAGTGTATTGTTGAATCCCGATATACATGCTAAAAGGTACAACTTCCTTAAGTTTCGTCCATGAGTGTATTGTCTTAATCCCGATATACATGCTAAAAGGTACAACTTCCTTGAGTTTTATCCATGAGTGTATTGTCTGAATCCCGATATACATGCTAAAAGGTACAACTTCCTTAAGTTTTGTCCATGAGTGTATTGTCTGAATCCCGATATATATGCTAAAAGGTACAACTTCCTTAAGTTTTGTCCATGAGTGTATTGTCTGAATCCCGATATATATGCTAAAAGGTACAACTTCCTTAAGTTTTGTCCATGAGTGTATTATTTTATGAGACCTTAAAGATTTCGCTCAATAAAAGAGACCATATAAAATGTACCCGCATTCGCGTGTAATCTGAGCAAGTAAATATTTGCCAAACTAATGTGTTTGAACCAATGTTAATTATTATAGAAATAATTTATTATAACTATCCTATTAATATAATAGAGAATAATCAGGATAGATGAATTCATTACATAATATTTATATTATCAGTATCATCAACAATATCATTTTCCACCTCAAAATATGTTAATTAGTTGGTTATTGGGCTAATTTGCATAGGGGCTTTAAATAGCGCCTATATTGAGGAATATTGACAATACAACAGCCGGTTAATGCGACATAACAATAGCGCTCTCTATTGGTAGAGAGGATGGAGCTAATCAACGTCATTTTATATTTATTATTATTTTCAATCAGGTTGCCTAAATAGGCTCTTGTATTTGCTGTCTTGTCTGTCTTTTGAGCAGAAGATCTGTGTTCGAATCCAATTTTGTGTGCATGCGTTTGTGTGCGTGTGTGTGCATTTGTGTGTGCGTTTGTGCATGTGTGTTTGCGTGCATTTGTGTGTGCGTCTTTGCGTGTGCGTGCTTTTGTGTGTGTGTGCGTTTGTTTGTGTGCGTGCATTTGTGTGTACGTGCGTTTGTGTGTGTGCATGTGCGTGCTTTTGTGTGTGTGCGTGCATTTGTGTGTACGTGCGTTTGTGAAAAAAATATCAATAATTACAGAAGCATCCTTCTATAGTTTCGTTAAACCCCATCAACAAGAATAAACCTTCAAACACAGAATATACAGAATGAACATAAGGAGACAAATATTCAATGCACTAATTGTAGAAATCCATCCTATAGACAACAAAAGTATAATTAAGACATTATGGTCTTATACAGATTCCCCGAGTAGAATAAGGTATATACAGGAATAACACAGTAATACAGTCGAACTTGGATAATTCGAACCCCAAGGGACCGTAAAAAAATTCGAATTATCCAAAAATTCGAATTAAAGATGTTTTGAATAAAGGCTTAAGGCTTCTAGGGACCAAGAAAATATTCGAATTAAAGAGGTTTTCGAATTAAAGAAGTTCGAATTATCCAAGTTCTACTGTAGTAACAATTATCAGCAATGTTATTTACAATGTATTAAATAGGGTGAGGGAAGAAATTCTCTCGTTCCATATATTAAAAAAGAAATACCGCTATGTTTACTGACAAACAGCCTACATGTTAATCTATATCTTCAGCTATACCTCCATGTAAAATTCCTTAATGATATTTCAGTAGTTTTGGAGTAAAGTTTTCAACTAGCAATAATCGCGCCTTGGAAGATCCTCATGGGCTACGATATCGCCTCTGCGCAAAGATTTTTTTCAGTAGTTTTGGCGGAGAGAAGAATAACAAACATCGATTTAACATTTCATTTTTATCTATAAAAATAAAAAAAATCATTGTGAGAAAAGAGCAAAAAAATATCTTTAACGTTTTACCTAAAACTGAAGAGAAAGAATTTTTTTTAAATATTCTGTGATATTTTTTTTTCGGTAAATGTTGACCAAGTTTCGAAAAGATCGGAAGATTACATCTTGGAGAAAAGAAGGATTAAAAAAAGCAATTTATCTCTAAATATAAGCTTACTAAACTAAGTAGATTACGTGTTTAAAAAATCTTTTGACACGTCGCTACTTAATACCGTGTTGCCAGCTTCAATTTTCTACCCAGTTCTAATCAATATGATTTAAAAAAAAATACATTTTAAAATTGAAAATGCCATTCAGGTGTAAAATCTAACACCACGACTATAAATATATAGTAAAAAAATTAAAAACATAAATAATATTTTTATAGATAAGAGAGAATTCCATTTTTTTTTTTTATATCACACACACATTATATTTTAAGATATTCTCAGAAATAGAGATGACTAGCCGAATGAGAACCCAGAATTTAACAGAGTGCATATTTACCTGAGTGTATATAAATGGGGTGATTTTTTAATCAAATATAATATTCGCTTAAATTATACAAATTGTTTAAATTTTATATGTTAATTTTGTAATTATTCTTATTTTTTAATTCATAGAAGTATTTTTCTGACAGACGTATTCAACTTTTTATCATCATCATTTTTGATTTTTTTTTTTTCAAGTTAGTATCAAATCTTTTTGCAATTGTAGTTTCTTTTTTGTTTTGTTGTGTTCCTTTTTAAGTAATAAAATATATAGGAGTAAGGTGTAATATTCAATTCAAGCATATGGAACCAACATCGATTCATTTTTAAAACAAAGCAAAATCATAAGCTTATACAACTTTCACTTTTTCATACACATATCGACTTGATTATGTAGAGTTGTAAAGTTCAATATTATTCTCAAACGTAATTTTTAACAGTTTTTTAATCAGTCTCCGATATTGAAGAAATATACAGAACGATAACCCCCCCCCCCCCCCCCCCCCCCCCCCAAGAAATTAATTTTCACGCCACAAAGTTTGATGTCCATAGTTTGATTGAATACCATTTCTGAGATCCCATCCTTTAGTGTAGCATATATAAGCAGAATCGTCCAATACAATATTAGAGCTCTAAGACGCGCGGTCTGGTAGATTAAATTAGCGAAACCGTTAGTAGGGTACACGACTAATGAACCAAGCCCTACCAAATATTTTTGATCGCAGTAAGGACAGTAGAAGTTTGTTTTATGTGTAAAAGAAACATTCGTGATTTAATGTTATCATTTCCTATATATAGATGGCGCGTTATTGCTTCATATTAAAGCTGTAAAATCTCAAACACTTTTAGTGTTATCCAGAATTCTTAACTTAACTTCCAATCATTTATGAATGTCCTTCTTTAAAAAATCGTGATCTTCGACGACAAAGACAGACTCGTGTCGCTCGAATGTTAACTCCACTGTATATATATAGCTGAGAGATTGAGATTGAAACTACTTTATTTCAATGTCCATATAAGATTATATAAGGTTAAATACAGAATAAATATAAATATGATTATATAATGTAAAATATAGGGAAAAATAGATATAAATAGATAAAAAATATAATTTATAAAAATATGCATATATATATAAAAATATATACAAGGTCTTCATTGGTGGCGCCCCACCGCGGAAAAGAGAATAAATAAATAAAATGTATTAATAGTAGTAGTAGGAATTAGAAGAGTATTATTCTAACCTCTTTCTCTGTCCCCAGGCCCATGCAAGTTTGCACATATACCGAGGACGGAACTACGGCAGTAACTCTTTCCAGAATACCTAACTCTTATAACAAATCTTCTTCCTGATATAATATACGTCAAATATTGTGGGGAACACACACATCACACTTTCACATACACAAGCACACACAAACAGATAAACTAAAACAGTCATACATTCAGGAACACCCATATACACACATACACCCACATTAATACACTCACAAGCACACGAATAGAAGACGATCTGGCCATCCTCGCATCGGCGAAATCAAGAATCTACCGATACTTCGTCCAGGTCGGACTGGGCCAGACCATCGAGGACCCCGTCATCGCCTGGACACTATCGCGGTGGGAACCTGGCTGATTGTATATAGTTCTCTTGATCTTTTTCACGTAAATATTGACTAGGAAGTCAATAAAAGTGTTCTAATTGTCACTCACAAGCACACACACACCACTTTCACCTACACAAACGCAGCTATACTAAAACACATACATTCACTAATACCCATATACACACGTTAATACTTACTCACAAGCATTACCAACAAAGAAATATGTTTTTTATTTATACAAATACGTAGTAGGGGTAATATGAAATCGTTGTTATATTATGATCATCCTCTTGTCTTCCAATTCCAATTATGCAATCTTCTATTGTGTTGCCTCTTCTATACATTTTAAAGAAAAGCACACAGATATCCCTAATATTAAATCCACCAATAAGAGATCAAGCGACACAACATCCAAAGAAAAGTTTTTTAAAGCCGACAACACCACCCCTCTACACATAGAGAGAGAGAAAAGGATAAATTTAATTAAATTAAAGAGAAGAAGAGAGTTGGGCATCGCAAGTTGAAAAAGAAGAAATAACGAAGTTAAAGAATAAAATAGATTTAACTTGGATCGATCAGAGGGAGGTTCGGCGAAGGCAATATTTGCCTTGAAATCTTTGCGGAGCCAACACTAAAGTTACTTTTTTTAGTCTTAATTTCGCTAGATATCTTCAAAACACACACACTTGTGATCAATGATTGTACAAAGAACGAATTTCTACCATTAGAGTGAACTCAAGAAATGAAAAAGAATTGGGAAGAGCTTGGCTCATCAATGGCGAATCTTCACAGCTATTTCGCCAATTTAATGTACCAGATCGTAACCACAATTGCCTTTTGATTCTGATTTTATAGTCTACACGTAAATGATTAATTTTGATTGAAAGAACCTAGGGAAAGAATCCAATTTCCATAGTTTCGCTAAACCCCATCACCAAGAATAAACCTTCAAGTACAGAAGAGACTATATAAGTAGATTCAACAATACAACAGTTGTAGATTAGATCTGGTGGATTACATTGGCTAAATCGCTGGAATGGTTCACCACTGGTGAGCCAAGCCTACCGCATTCTTAGTCATCTTGAGTTCACTAATTGTGAAAATTCTTTTTTTAGTTGCAAGAAATAAAACTTCAAGCGCACGAATGTTTCCTTTTAAATAAAACAAACTTCTAATATCCCTACTGTGTGATGAAAAATAGTGGGAGGGTTTGGTTAATCAGTGGTGAACCCTCCCAGCGGTTTCGTCAATTTAATCTACCAATCCGCTTTTTAGAGCTCAAATACTGTATTGGACAATTCTGCTTATATATGCTACACTGAAGGGTGGAATTTTAGATATGGTATTTTAACAAACTATGAGTCAATAGCAAACTATGCATCGAGCAATGCTCTTCCGCAAACAATAATGACATGGCCAGTTAGGTATAAATTAAACTTAAGACAAAAACGCGTCATCTGTACACAAGAATTAGAACCATTAAATGTCTCTTTTTAAATAAAACAAACTTCTACTATCCTTACTGAGATGAAAAGTATATTGGGAGGGCCTGGCTCAACAGTGGTGAACCCTCGGTGTCGCCTATTTAATCTACCAGACCTCTTTTTATAACTCTAAAATACTGTATTGGATGAAAAGAGGTCAATTTATCGAATTAAAACAAAGTAGTCATTAAGGTGAAATATCAGGCTTACGGGAATAAGTTTCTTTTAATGTTTAATTTTATTGTAAAGTATAGTCATTATTAACACGCAGCCTTTTTTTTCCGTGATTTAATGACTGTTCTATATAATTATACGATTTAAAATGTTTAAAAGTATAAACAACAAAAAAATAGCCAAACCGTGGCTTTAGTGAAACAAAAGTCTGATCTCATTGAGGTTCACTATAGAGGTTTGGCTATGATTTTTATTAATGTGTTTCTAAGAAGATTTTCAATGTAAAAAAAATAGATCTTAAAGATTTAACATAGGCATTGATTGGTTAATTCGTCAAATTTTGAATATTTAGAATTTAAAATACGCGTGGGACACACACACACACAGTTTCTTTATATTCAACTACGGCTAATTTATTTATATTTTCTAAAAATATAGGTGGTAGGAAGGAGCGGTTGGTTATGTTGAATGGGTACTGATGGAGAGTTGGAACATCACAGACACATCCCAGAGACACCTCGGAGACAGAACAGCTATGACATGTTGGAAGAAAGAGAAGACAAAACCAAAAGCCGTTATTACCAGGGCCTTAAATAGCCGCAAATCTTCTCGCAGATGATTGGTCAATTCCTCGTACAATGTAGGAAGTGACGTAAGCAAAAAAAACGTTACTAACCGAAATCTGTCTCTTCGCTTTTGGTTTGGGAACACTATAAATTTATATGGTTATATATATTGCATAAAATATTATATATTTTTTGTATTATATAAATATTTGAGAAATAATTGTTACATATGTAATTTGAGAATTACGATCAATTAATTTAATTAAATAAAAGTAACAAAAAAAAGAATAATTGTGAGAATAACTCTATATAAATTGTCATTAAATGGGTGGTCTTATCTATATATAAAGGCTAGGGGTTATATTTGCCCTTCTAAAGGTCAGAAATTAATTGAAAGAAGATAGAGAAGGTTCCCCGAAGATTAATTGACCAAGTTTAATTACTCCATTTTGATACAATTTATCTTTATATAGATAAACGTTATTGCTCGGCTCTTATATGAATAGTTTTTTATTTTTATTTTGTATATCCATTCTATTAAAAAAAAGCTCTAAATATATTATCAAAATATTTTATATAGTGCTTTATTTCAAAGTGAAAAAAAACATATATCGGGTTGTATCAAAAGTTCGTTCCCATTTAAATAGGTTTTTTTTTTAATACACACATCAAATAATATATAAGGAAAAGAATATTCATTGAAGTAGAGACCGTCAATTTCAATAACAGTCAGCCATATTTTTGTAGAGTTTTTATTTGTTGACGATACCATTCTCGGTGTTTGAAGTCGAAAAATTCACGAAAGACAATTTCGACGTCTTGGAATGTTTCAAAGTGTCTTCCCCGTAGAAATGTAGCCATGGACCGAAATAATGCATAATCAGATGTCTTAATATCCGGGCTATAAGCAGGGGAGGTAGAATTTCAACACCATCCAAATCCTTTATTCTATTCATTGTTAACCTAGCTCGATGAGCTGGAGCGTTGTCATGTTGCAGGAGTACTCTCTTTCGGTTGATCAAAGCGCAGGGCATCGAGTCTTCAAACTTCATATACTTGGCTGAGTTGTTTTGAGTAGAGATAGGCATTAACTGCATGACCATCAGGAACAAGTTCGTAGTGTACAATACCATCGATGTTCCACCATACAGACAACATCACTTCATGGTCAAAGCGATCCTGTTTAACTACAGGTTTAGCCTCTTGTTCACAGGGTACCCATCGTCTTCTTGTGTCGGGGTTACGAGGATAGATCCCCTTTTCATCTCCAGTTACAATCCGCTTCTAAAACCGAAGATCTTGCGGGGTTTCTAACAATCGTTTACAGATATCGGCTCGCCTCTGGGACTGGGCTATAGTCAGGTCGTGGGGATCTTGGGTGTTTTCTAACAAAGTGCAGCTTGTGCAGAGTTCGGTTTATCGTATCTTTAGATGGTCTAAGTCTGGCTGATATTTCACGCGTAGATTGTTGTGGGTTGTCCATCACCATATATCGTACGGTCTCAATATCCGTCATATGTGGTCGTCACATTCGAGGTTTGTACTCAAAGCTGAGATGTCTCCTTCTCTAAATCTCTTGAACCATTTTGAAGTTGTTCTTCTATTGGCTATTCCTTTTCCTTCTACTTTGCATATTTCTTTTGCCGCCATATTTGCATTTAGCCTTTTTCTCAAAAGAAGCTCAATAGTACTCGGATCATTATTTTTTGATCACACATTCTTTAGCTCTCTACTAGAACACTGAAATTTTATTCTTAACCCTATTACGTTATTTCAATCACGTGGACACGCCATCCACCTTGGAACCGAACCTTTATTTATTTAAACGTCTCAAAATTATTGCTTTAAGCAAAAATGAATTCTAAAAATATAATATTTGGTTTTAAAATAGCATATAGAGAGCAATTTTCCAGAGAAATCATAGACGCGCGTGTTCAAGCTCACTACTAGAAAGAGAGCGAGAGACATGTGTTCAGTGAATAAATAAATGAAAATCAATAAAAATCCTGACAGAGATTTCTACCACCATCTAGGAAGTAGTAGAGAAGTGTGCCGTGCCAGTCACGCCACATCCATTATTCTATTTATTTGGCCGTATTCCCCTCTTTGTTTGTACATAGCCGTCTGGAGTCTTGGAAACCACTTTGCGGGGGAGTAAAAACAAGAAAATTATTGCCGTTTGTGGACGTATTTTCCCCAGGGAAAAAAGAAACCTTTTACACACACACACCGCTTTATTTTCCCACATATTTATGAGGGCCCACTTTAAATATATATCTCGAATGGGAAAACTTACCCTGACCGATGTATGTAATCTAGGACGACCTGAGAGTCCACGGCACACTTTAAAAGAAGAATTAACCCGGCAAACGTATCGCTATACAATACTAAACCACAAACCATTCTTTAACTGCTAGAATTTTCCACCATTTTAGAATAAAAAGAACAAGCGTTAGAGATCCCCCCCATAAATACAAGGATAAAATTTTCCAATGAATATAACAGCATAAACAGGAAGATACCATCACAATACCTTAGATATCTTAGAAGAAATCAATAGATCAATTTTATAGGTTCTGGATACCCTAAAAATATAAAATAGACATATTCCATATCATTGTAAATTAGATATCAATTTAAAATTGTAGTTGTAAATATCCACGCTGCACGCGTATGTATTTGTAAATATTTCTTGTAGGATATAGTCGATATTGTTTTATTAAGCCCGTTGAAGAGCGATTACCGCTTGAAAGCTAGCATTTTGAAATAAAAAAGAAACTCTTTGTGAGAAACTATTTTGTAATTTTAAAACGTTTTCACAATTTTATCATGAAAAAAATGTCTAATACTATGATTTATACACAATGTCTTTTTTACATGGTTAGTTTTTCTTGATTAATCAAGAAACGCTATTTGGCCAAATCTGGAATAATTAAAAATCAACGGTTAGTTGATATTTATTCCGATAGATGGCGCAAGCCATCAGTAAATTTTAGTTTCACGATCAGAAGATCCCTTTTTTTTTTCTTAATTTAACCACCTGATCCAAGTACAATTTCACTTCTGTACTATTTTTCACAATGTCTTTTATTAGGGCCATGTCAGCCCTAAACAAGGTTCCCCTGACCTAAGAATCCTAACAATGATAATAATACGTAGAAGAGATAGAAAGCTTTGCTGGGATTTCACTAATCCATCGGGAGACCTCTCCTTTCCCTAACACACATATTTGAGGAAGTACTGGACATTTAGAGAGAGCAGTAAACCCATCATTAGCTATCCTCAACTTTATATACAACGAATCCTTTGACAAAAGAGGCTCTTTTACCATTCTGAGAGAGAGAGATGTGCATTCAAATTTATAATGTACCAATTCAGTTTTCTTCTTGTATCTCTCTTGAGTTCTATATGTCTTCTGTCCTTAGATATTATATATATATTATTACAAAACACACACTATATCCTATGTGGATATTTGCGTGTAAATTTTTAAACTATTTTATGTACATAGTTTTTAAATATACAAATTATTTCAAGTTTTAAAAAAGAGAATGAAAGTCATTTAAATTTAGATTTTAGAACAATAATAATACAAGAAATAAGAGGTTTTATATGATTTTCTCAATAGAAATAAAAAAATCAATACTTAGCTGCGCTATGCCAACAGTGAGAGATCACTGAATAGATACTTTTCTGCGGGGCCAATGTTTATGTAGATATTTATAGTATAAGTAGTGCTTCGAGAGTTGCTTATTTGGTCAGTTTGGATGGAATGTTATAGCGTTGTTGTTGTTTCTTATCCCCTTTGGAAAGATTACACGAATTCCATGAGTTCATGCTCCTCAAGCTGTTTTATTATAAGCAGCGGCCTCTCTCAAAGGTCCTGTTTAGTGCATCTAATGCAAGCCAAAATATGTTCTGGAGCTACAGGTGCCAAGCTACATTTTGGGCAAGTGGGGTAGATTTTGTTATTATTTTCTATCTTCAATGGCTTGAGATGGCCTGTTCTAAATCTGTTATATAGCGTGATTCATATAATTTGAGGGATTTTTTTTTTCAATTTTTGGAGAACATCCAAGCAGTACTATGGTGTTACAGGAATCAGGTAGATTTAGTGTGTGATCTAAGCTTTCTGAAAGGCCATTAACGGCCTTCGTTAAGATGAATGTTTCTGATAGATGGGATAGGCACAGATTAAGGGTAGACTGGATTTTTCCACACTTTTAATATTTTATATGCCAAGGTTTGAGTTAATTTAATTTGTGTAAGTCCCTTAAAGAGATCCATGTGTAGTATATAACCTGGTATGTTTCCTGGAATATTCATTAATCGTTGGAGAAAGTTATCCTGAAAATTTGATCCAGGATCTCGTTGCCTGGATTAGCATGCAGCAGCAGTATTGGCAAAACTACTGAATCCAATAATCTCAATGCTGTACAAAAGTCTCTTGATTTCATCCAAAATTTTCCATCCTGGCACCGGTAGCCGCAAGCTTACAAATACGAAGCAGCCTGACTAGACAAGTTTGTGGTGATTTAAGGGGAGAGCCAAGCCATTTCGATATCACCGTCAAATGTTTATTTCCCCCATTTGTGAAATTTTGCAGGGCCATTTTGGAGGACCATTATCTTTGATTTTGTTTCAGCGTTAGGTAATTTGTTTCGAGAAGAATTTTTTTTCCAGCGTGTTATTCTTTTCTGGTAACTTGGTCTTTTATTCACCTGTGAAAACTATATCATCGGCCTTAGATCAAGAGATGAACAGTCCTGAAATTAGGGACTATGAATACCAAGTATTGAGGGTTCTCATATAGATTCTGTCTCTCTTTACCTTGAGAGACGACCTAGTCCAGCTACTTGACCAGCTCGTTAATTCCAAGGAAGAGGCTCTAAGGACGACTATCAACCATCCAAAAAACTTATCCAGAAGTCTTTTTTATTGAAAAACACGCTCAATTTATACATTAAAAGAAATTTACATACTAATTTATACAATCAAAGAAATTTACATACTTTTTTCTCTTAGTTTTTAAGTTACAAATATATTTGCATAAAGTTGACTACTCTAGTAGTCGTAACACCAAATATCCATATATGTGGCACCTCTACTTTAATGAAATCGGTTTATCACCCCAGTACACAAAACGTTTAGGTGTTGAAGATTGAGATAAACAAAACGCAATACTAGTTTAGGTAAATTCAGACAAAGAAGCAATCTGTTTACCATAGATTCAGATATAAGGAAATTGCGATACACTTTTATTAAAATGTCTAAAAAACCTTACGCAATAAGTTTATTTATTAACACCGCGGGCTTCCGAACTCTCGCTTGAACCGTTGGAAGAGCGAAAGTTCGAAAGCCCGCGGTGTTAACAAAGAAAGTTGTCAAACTAGGTATATTTAATTGTGTGTTTATTTCATTTGTTGGTTGTGAATTCAAGCATGATTTTAGTGTCCTTTCCTTTATTTCCCTTCTTTAAACTCAAACCATGTAACATTCAATTGTTTATGTAATATAGTATCTAAAATTAATGTTGTTTCTTGACGCAAGCATTCCTTGTGGGATATCACGTCTGATTTGAAAATAAATAAATAAATTGCGTAAGTTTTTTTTAGAAATTTTTAATAATACCATGTGTATAACCTTCAATGTATAATTTTCTTACAACATAAACCTTAGATTATTAAAACATTGGATCAGTAAACATGAGGGCAACCACTTCGTTCAATTACATTACTTTTATTTTCATATAACTTTTTTTTTAACAAAAAAGGTGATGATGATGAATTCAATGAATATTTACACAATCATAGAAAAATTATATTAAACCTTTATATAAACATAAATATTCTAACTAAATTAAACACCATGGTTTCAGGCTTTGGTCCTCATCAGTACACGGGGCGTCTTCGATTACATAACATCCTACGAGGGGGAGTTATGAAATCAATCGAATTGGTCAAAACGGTGTATAAGATGGTGAAATGGTAAGAGGCCGATTTTCAGGCAAGAATACAACATAAAATTGTTGTTGTTATTGTCGTGGCCAAAGAAGAGTCTCAGATGTCTCTATGCATCTCCATCACAGCAGCAGCAATATCCACTATCTTGGGGCTCTTCATTGGAAAATGGGTGCCGTTGCCACGTTAGTCACCTTGGAAACGAACCAGAGTTTGGTCGAATATTCCAAGGGTCCAGGGGGGACCGCAGGGAGGTGTGGTCGGACTTCTCCGACATAAATTTGTGTAAGGGTGATATTCATGTTCCATAAGTGACACCTTACCACGCCAATATTTCTCGTGTTAGCCGGTAGTTTCTCACATTGTAAAGAAGCGCGTAGAAGAGAACAACTTTTGCTTGAAAACTTGCTTCTTTTAAAGTATAAAAATAAAATTCGCTGTTATAATCGTGAATATCTCTAGCCTCTCCTGGGGTATTAGTTATCTTACTTTGTAAGTTTTTTTACTCGAATTACTCTGTAGGTTGAGTTAGGTCAAGTCGGTTTTATTTTTTACTGAGGCGGTCGTTTAAGGTGATGTTCGACCTTGGGAAGGACCGTACTCGGGCAGTGTAAACACAGCCAGTGTGCTAACAATTAATACTTTAAACACCCACAACACACCCCTATCAATTAGAAGGGTGTTTGGAAGTCCTGTTCCACGCCAACTTGCGTGTAGGGGACGCCGCCTTTATTTACGATGGCTTCAAGGTAAGAAAACCGAATTGAACGATCGCACCCCCCTTGGCCTTCAAGTCTGTTCTGGCCCATGATTGGTTCTCCCCATTGTTGTTGATCATTGAACCCGGCAACGATTGGCTTGTGAGTACCCAATACTCGTAGTTGGCCTTTTCACCGAAGAGAGATATCCTTTATAGGCTATTGTAGAGTATATATATATATGTTAAGAAAGAAAAAAGGCATCTCCTTATCGTGCAACTGAAAGTTGCTGATGGCTTGCGCCATCTATCGGAATAAATATCAACTATTCGTTGATTTTTAATTATTCCAGAATTGCCCGAAATGCGTACGTGGTTAGCTTTTCTTGATTAATCAAGAATGCATATTTGGCCAATTCTGTAATAAATAAAAATCCACGAAAAGTTTATATTTATTCCGATAGATGGGGCAAGCCATCAGCAACTTTCAGTTGCACGATAAGGAGATGCCCTTTTCCTTTCTTAATTTATGCACCTTATTCCAGTACAGAGAGAGAGTATATGATTGCTCAGGTGAGAGGTCAGGGTATGCCATTTTTGTTTTTCATATCAACACCTGACCTTTATTTTTTCCATATGAACAGCGTATTTACGCATATGTATTTTTATGAAGTGTGATGTAGCCTAGAAGATAATCTATTTGAAGATAGGGGTTTATCTCTTCTATATATACCGGTTCAGCAACTTGACTCAAATGTGGACATATTCTCTTCTAGTTTTGTGTAACGTGATTCGGTGAATAATTAGTCCTTTCAGAACTCACGTGAAGAAAGAGAGAACCGGTCTTCAGTAATCGTAAATTTCTGCGACACACTTTTCTAGTCGAATTCTTAATGCCGAAAACGTCAATAACACGTCATCTATATGTATAAAATTAAACTATTAAACACGATTTTTCTACTTCAAATGAAAGAAATTTCTTACTGACTTTGCTGCCATGAAAAAATGTTTCGAAATCCTGGATCATCAGTGGTAAACCCTCCCAGTGGTTTTGCTAATTAATCTATCTCATAACGCTTTTTAGAGCTTTACTCTTGTATTGTACGTTCCTGCTTAAATATTCAGACACCTAGGGTGGATTCTTGGTTATGGCATCAAACTACGGACGTAACGCTCGCCGCAAATAATTCATACAAGGCCATTTAACTAAAGAGACAAGGGTCGCCTCTCCCGTCAAAAGAGACGTCAAAACTAGACGCCATCTATTGACCGTCGCCGCAAACTAGCGGCCTCAGGTCGGTGACAAAGCCACAACACCAGCTTTGGCAAACTGAAAAGCGTCCACCTAGAGATCATGGTTTCGGGCTAATGGCCTTCGTCATCCTAGGGCGGACTTTATTCCATGAGATCCACACGGGGTTGGAATAAAGTCCGCCCTAGGCTGACGAGGGCCATTAGCCCGAAACCATGGTCTCTATGTGGACGCTTTTCAGTTTGCCAAAGCTGGTGTTGTGGCTTTGTCACCGACCCAAGGCCGCTAGTTGCGGCGACGGTCAATAGATGGCGTCTAGTTTTGACGTCTATTTTGACAGGAGAGGCGACCCTTTCTCTTTAGATCAATGTCCTACTGGTAAAATTTCTATCTATAAGGCCATTTAAGACATAAATTAAACATAAGGCAGTAATGCGCGCCATTAATATTATCCGAAAGGATGCCATTAAGCACGAATAAAACAAATTTCCATCCGTCCTTATATGCTGCGATGGAAAAAAAAGAGTAATATTTATCAAAAATGTTAACGATTGATATGTAGTGCGTGTATTTTGAGGTGTTGAAAATCATTTGTAGATTTGACCTATTTAATAGCTTTACACTCACGCACAAAACTTAAGTACCTTTTAGTATGTATATTCAAATTCAGACAAAAAACTGTGAAAGATATTTGATACACAGTGACCTTTATTGAAGACACACGAGATAACCAAGTTTGAACAAAATTGTCTCTATCTTCTTCAAAAATTAGTATTCTATTAGTATTTTGAAATAAAGATCCTTGCTACAATCAAGTCGACAAGGTTACTACCGTATATAGAATCCTGCAGGATCGACAGGCTCTTTGAAATCTTGACGCGTGAGTTTCGCAGGATTAACTTTCTGGTTGATTGTACGACCTCTCCAAGAGCTCAATTTGGACTATAAGAACATTAAAGAGAAAACCCTTTGCCTTTCCGACTCGTTACACTCAAAGCTATCTAAACGGAAATGCTAAACTTGTTTGAAATATACCTCCCCCATGTTCCTATTCCAATATGGATGAAAAAAACTATTTTACCAATCCGTTAAGAAAATGATTAAAGTTGGTAGGAAGTAGCAACCTTTGCGTGAACTCATCAAGATCAAGATCGTATAAAACGATGCATTATCATCTAGTGTCATCTCCAATACAGAGGTCGGACATCATGGAACTTCATTTCACTTTTAACACAACTTTTCTTTGACTTAACGTAAAGGCTAATACAATATAAGGGCGCCTAGAATCGAATACCAGTTTGTGATCAAAGACGTTTCTTTTGATGTATTTTAGATGAGTATGTGTAGATTGAGTATGTAGTGTTGTATGTAGATTGAGTATGTAGTGTAGTATGTGAGTATGTAGCTTGAGTGTGTGTATATATGAGTAGATTGAGATTTGCAGATGTTTAATGTGTAGATATCATAGGTACGAAGAGATATCCCCATCTTTCCTTTGTTTTAAACCAGAGCTTTCATCCTCCTAGAAAAACAGCCAGAGTTCTAACTATAGAGCTCCCTATTACCTATCCTTTAGACTTCTAATAACCTGTCTTGTTATAGAATAATGATAATGTGGCAGATGGTTAGAACGACTTGTATAATAGTGTGTGATTCTTAGATAATTATTAAAGCAGGATACGTAGCTCTTACTTCTTAGGATTTCTTATCTCTACTCAATATGGTATAAAGGTGTCAAGTTTGTGGATCTTAAGTTTGTCAATGGTGTCTATACTGGGGATGGGTAGAGCTCATCGATGGATGAACCAATGCAGTCTCTCGTATAGTAAGGGTTACAGGTTTGAAGTTGTATTTGGTATTTGCGCTCACTTTGGAGGATTATTATCAGTAGATGACCAGACTTAAGTCTACCCACATATTCTCATACCTAGCAATGACCGCAGCCTTGTAGAAAATTGACATGGACCCAGAGCAGCAGCTTTACACACCCAAGATAGTGGACATTGCTGAGATAGAGATGTATGTGGACATCTGAGGCTCTTCATTGGACACGACAACAACAACAACCAGATTTAAGTCTACCCACATATTCTCATAACCCGAAATGGCCGCAGCCTTGTAGAAAATTGACATGAACCCAGAGCAGGACATTGCAACTGCTGTGATAAAGATGCATGGGTACATCTGAGGCTCTTCATTGGACACGACAGCAACAACAACCAGACTTAAGTCTGAAAATCATGATCTGCTGTCTTCCTCTGGAAAAACAGGTTTGATTCTCTCGGCTCTGTAGAACTCTTTGTGGGGGGGGGGGGGGGGGATAATCACACAAATGGAGACTTTTCATCCACTTTGTGATCTATATTTGTTCTCATTAATAAACCAAATTGGCTTTCGAATTTATCCCTATCTGTCACATTTCTACAATCACAAAAAGCCTATATTCATAATTAATCCATAATAACTATCATCACTGAAAGACCTTGAAATTATCCATATAATGAAATACAATACTATCATGTGGGAAATTAGTAAAGATAAACATTAGAATGACACGGCATTTTATTTATGGCAAGAACAAAATTATATTTTTTATAAAATACAAAAGAGTCAATGAAGGAAGTTTACAGAGTAGCAAAATATAGATATCGAATTTGATAATATGCTAATAAAGTAATAAGTATATTTTGCTACAATATATAATAGTTATGGCGGCCTGGGGGATTTTTAAAAAATGGAAAATCGTTTGGGTGGTTACCACCAGCAACGTCTAACCAATATTTTTATATTACTCAAATATAACACTTATAATATTAAAATATTATTACAAAAATATTTCTAATACAAATATTCATATTACAAAGAAATACGCAATGAATACTAGTAATTCGTTGATATGGTTATCCAAAATGTTTTGATTGATTTAATAAAATATATTTATTCATTTTATAATTTTAACTTTTTAGTGTTATGTGTTTATATCAATGAAAATATTAGATCATGTAATGTGAGGAAGAGCTATATTTTAAATTAAATATAATTTTTTTAAATATGTTATATATATATATAATACGTTACATAATATATACCTAAAATAAATTATCAATCAATTTTTTTACTAATTTTGTTACTACAAATTAAAACTCGTAATATTAACCACATTATAATTAATATAATTTTATTTTACTTCAACTCTTTAAAAGCATATATTTAATTTTCAGAAATAATTATGGATTATTTAAATAAAAATTTTAAAAATAGTTAAACGTAAAGTATACATAGTTTACAAAATTAGATTCAATCTTTTAAAATACAGATGACCTAGAAATACGTTATGCAGACGATGAAAATATAATTGAAAGAATGTTGATATATAGATTATATATCTAACTAATGTATTGACAAAATAAATCTCGAGAGATTTAGGCGACATTGAGGTGTAGAGAGAAGGGTAATATTTGCAGTAGCCTTACCTGGACTAGATCACAGTCAAGCTTCCATCTTGCCGGCTTGAACGCCGCCTAGACTTGTCGCTTAGCAACCAAAAGAACGATGCGGCCACAATCGATAATAACCCTGGTCGTTTCCCCATTCATTTGGAACTGGCGTTTTTTTTTTTTTTTTTCGTTTTCCCTTTTAATGGCCCACTTTAGATTTATCGTTATGGTGATGTTGAGGTTTATTCCTAAGGGACACATTTCGACATGATTTTTATTGGGTTCTAGATTCGTTAACAGAAATGTAGCTTATCTATGATACATAAACGCGAAAACAGATTTAATAGGCATAACGATTTAGATAAAGCGTTAGTTTGTGATTAATAAAATTCAAATAGTTAATGTGTATTTTTAAATGATAATTTCTAAGCTTAAAATTGAAGTTTTATTATGTATCGTTTGTTTAAAATTAAATGGAATTTTAAAAACTGTTTCGTAGAACATATTTCGTCCCTTTTAGTGAGGGCTTATCCAATGATTTTTAACTATAAATATATTTTTTAGGATAAGTAAAATATATTTTTCTTTAATGTTTCCTTTATTTATATTTTTATATAACTAAAGTGTGAATAATTATTTTCCTTTGTGAAAACGTAAATATAAAAATGATTAGCATCATTGATAAAAGAACGTTTTGGTTTATATGTAATAAGTTTGTTAATTTTTATAGCCACGGGTAAAACAATGATTTTCGTATCCATCTCCACTATATAAATATATTATTTTCAAGATTAATTCTTGCTTTAGGTAGAGGGGTTCGCTGTATTGTTACTCTCTTACTTAACACTCCAAATATAGAAATTGATTTTCCAACTTATATCTTCTGTGTCTTTTAATAGATAATATACTATATTAAAACTATGTAGAAAGCTCTACATTTCACAAAGATGAATATAAAATGACTTGGTTTTGGTCTGCTCTAGTAACACAAACTATTTTTGCACGAAAATGTAAATGTAGCACGAAATTCATTACCAGAAACAATAATTCAGATACAGAAAGCTGCGTTGAAGTAATTTTTAAAATAAAATTGCTCTTATAGCCCTCTCTAACCGTTCATACCTGAGTATACTCTTTCACTCTGTTTAAATAACCAAATGGAACATTGGCACTATGAAAGTGCATAGGTCAAATTTATTCTACATTTATTGACATGAATTACCTACCGTATGAAAGGTTGTAATTCCCAACCCATCATAAACATATCTATCATATATATGTACTAACTTTATCTAAGTAAAAGAATACTATATACACACTCATGGGGACAATACTTAAAGAATTTATACCTTTTAGCATGTATATTGAAATTCAGACAATAACTCTGAAAGATATTTGAATCACAGTGACCATTATTGAAGACACACGAGATAACCAAGTGCGAAAAAAATTGCTTCTGTCTCCTTTAAAAAAAAAAACAGACGACCGGCAACATCAAAGATTTCAAACTTCCTCAAGTTTTGTTCACGAGTGTATATTAGAATGTATTCTAGGTATCTTTGTCAATTTTCCTTTATGCTGTTCCACATAATGAGACGGCATACTTTCACAACAATGATCTTGTTTCCAATTATTGAACACATTTATTAATAATTAAATTTAATTGCCATCTATCGTTAAAATTTTACACAAATATATTTACTGGCAATGCGCTTCTTTTAAATATCATCAAATATTATCTCTACAGACCTGAGAGTACAGGTCTGTAGAGATAATATTTGATGATATTTAAAAGAAGCGCATTGCCAGTAAATATATTTGTGTAAAATTTTAGCATTTATTAATAATTAAAGGATGCTCTCCCTCTCTTTAACGTTACAAATAATAGGCTTACATTTTCTTTGTGCTGGGGATAATTGAATTGTGAGGACGCCATAATCCTATTGTATGTTTATTCGATTACTTCTGAAAACTTGTCCATTAGATAGTTCCATTATGTCTCGTTAGCTATTCTTTAGCTTCTTTTTTAGATTTTCTCTTCGTCCTTATATATTAAAATATCTTTTACAGTGTGTGTGTGTGTGTGCGTGCTCGTATATGCGTGCGTGTGAGTTAGGACATCAATTAATAATCCGGAATACATGATATGTTTTATTATTTATTTACATAAAAATTATAACATTAGACATAAGAAAAGTACATATAGATAACCCAGATTTTTGGAGCGCAGAATGCCAACTACCTGGGATGTACAGCTCACTAGTATAGACTAATTCCAAGCGATTTTAATCGTTTTCTGAGTAGATTTCTAAGAAGAAACAGTTAACCAGGAATTTCCATGATTTAGCTGTAGCAAATCCTGGAAAAAAAGCGAATCTATATATCAGTTATCCTGTACTGGTAATATCCATATTTCGAAATCATGATATACAGGTTAGCTTTTTATCCGAATTCGCCGAATGTGGTGTTGTGGGCCTGAATGAATTTGTGCACTCTGTGCAGATAATATCGCGGAAATGCAATGTTTTTATACAGTTTATAAAGGAGATATACTTTTTGTCACAATAAAAATTATGTTATCTCTGTATAACACGATTTAGGTATAATAACATATGTTAATTTATAGACATTATAAAGGGTTAAAAATCTTTCGCAATAAGTTTCTTTATTACAAAACACTGCGAGCTTTCGAACTTTCGCTTTTCAACGGGCGAAATTACAACTGACTGTGAGCACGGAAGGCGAGATTTATTCAATTTCATCCGTTGATAAGCGAGACCTCGAAAGCTCGCGGTGTTTTGTAATGAAGAAATTAATTATGAGAGGGTTTTAGACATTTTTATAAAAGTATATCGCAATTAAAATATACAAGTATCAGAGTCATAGAGTCATCAATCAACAATCAATCAACAATTCTGTCACCGTTTGCTTTTGTGAATGGAATAAATACCCAAATATGGCCATTTTTATAAGCATCGGTGGTTCAGTGGTAGAATACTCGCCTGCCACGCAGGCGGCCCGGGTTCGATTCCCGGCCGATGAATTTTTTTTTTTTACAATTTTTAAAACTCATTTATATTATTATTATTAAAATATACAAGTATCAGAGTCATCAATTCTGTCATCGTTTGCTTTTGTGAATGGAATGCTTTTACGTAATATACGTAAAATACGTAACTAATATGACTGAAATTTTAGCAGTATATATAGTAGAATCTGGAAAAACTTATATTGAATATTTCAGGTCTCTATCCCGAATATTCTTCGAGTTATTTGCAAATTTGAGTTGCAAATTTGTTCTTTCGCTCGCAAGCAGCGCCTCTGGCGGTGAAGATGGGAGGTAATATCAGCTGACCTAATGTACATGTAAAACGTGTTTTAACAGGACATAAAAAAAATATGGAAGAGATATTTGTCGCATTTTTAGCCAAGAAAAATTGAAATTGACAGGTTCTGGGCAAAAATAGTTGTTGTTTTTTTTTTTAGTCAGAAAATGATTATGACAATATTGCTGTATCATATTTGATTATCAGATACAAAATTATATCCGGAAAAATTCCAAAAAGCAGAGACCACGGGTGAAGCCAGTTCATTTTTAGTATGCAGGAACAAAATTCGAACATAAAAACATTCATTCGAGCAGAAGACAGAAAGCCAGATCATATCTTTATAAAAATATCGCTTCTCAGACACAAAGTTTGGAGCGGGACGTTTCACAAGAATGACATCCACGGCGCCAATTTATAATTGTAACGAATAGTATTTGAATAAAAGCATTTAAACGGGTAAAACCCGGGCGTTGCCCGGGTCATTCGGCTAGTTTTCTTATATTTGATAACAAATAGTATACATTATAATAATTTATTCCCCTATGTTTAGATTTATTGCCTTATTGCTACGATAATTGAATTATCAGTATATAATTTCATATATGAAAAAAAAATTAAAAAGGCGTCTCCTTATCAGGCAACTGAAAGTTGCTGATGGCATGCGCCATTCCAGAATTGGCCACTTACCCATTCTTGATTAATTAAGAAAAGCTAACTACGTACGCGTTTCGGGCTGTTGGCCTTCATCAGCGTGGTACAAGCTGTACCTCAACGACCAAAAAAAAAACTCGTCATTCAGGCATCCTGAAAAATCATGAAAAGAATAGTTAAGGCCATAATTTCGTGAGAACGCGAATCAATGAACCTTATCCCAGTACAATATCACATTTGTACTTTTTTTGTTACAATTTCATATATAGAAGCAATGGGTGCTTCTCCCGTCAAAATAAACGTCAGAATCTGACGCCATCTATTGACCGTCGCCGCAACTAGCGGCATCGGGTCGGTGACAAAGCCACAACACCAACTTTGGCAAACTGATAAGCGTCCACCTAGAGACCATGGTTTCGGTCTAATGGCCCTCGTCAGTCTAGGGCGGACTTTATTCCATGAGATCCACACGGGATCTAATGGAATCCTCACAATCTACCAAAGAGGTGTTTTGCTGGCAATGTGGCTGGGCCAAATCTATGGCTAGAACATAGATGGAAAATTTCCTCCCGGCAAATTTTCCATCTAATTTCATATATGTCTATGAAAATAATGTAATTTTTTATATATATAGAAAAGTAACACAAAGATTGAAAATATATAGGCCAATTGAGTATAACGAAGGTATAATTCCTAGTAGCAACATTAGGAGCTAAACTATCCTGCAAATTGAAATGATGGCGCAGTTTTAGTAACCTAGAATAATATAATTCCCGATATTTTTGTCGTAGAAGATAACCTTCAAAGTTATATGGGTTTTTGGCGACTCATTATCAACATAGAAAACTCATGTTGATAGGAATTTCAAACTAACTTCGTACCATGGGTAAAACGAGTCCTATCTATAACTACCTCGACAATTGAAAAACCACTTTTAAATGTGGAACTCCTTATTTCTGTTGGTATCCCTAAGCTTTGCAACGTTTGAAATGACATAAGAGACTGACCAGAAGCGACTCATTATCAACATAGAAAACTCATATAAAATGAAAGGATTTAAAAGCACGAATGTTTCTTTTATACATAATACAAACTTCTACTGTCCTTACTGCGATGAAAAGATATATTGGTAATCATCGCAGTAGGACAGTAGAAGTTTGTATTATGTATAAAAGAAACATTCGTGCTTTTAAATCCTTTCATTTTATATGTATAGATGGCGCGTTATTGCTTTGTATAGAAAACTCAAGTTGATAGGAATTTCAAACTAACTTCGTACCATGGGTTAAACGAGTCTTATCTATAACTACCTCGACAATTTAGAGACCATTCTTAAATGTGGAACTCCTTACTTCTGGTGGTATCCCTGAGCTTTGCTACGTTTGAGATGACATAAGAGACTGACCAGAAGCGACTCATTATCAACATAGAAAACTCAAGTTGATAAGAAGATTAGAATAATTTGTACCATGGGTAAAACGAGTATAATTTATAACTTCTTCGACAATTGAGAAACCACTTTTAAATGTGGAACTCCTTAATTCTGGTGGTTTCCCTGAGCTTTGCTACGTGTGAGATGACATAAGAGACTGATCAGAAGCGACTCATTATCAACATAGAAAACTCAAGTTTATAAGAAGTTTAGAATAACTTCGTACCATCCGTAAAACGAGCTCGATTATAGCTACTTCGACAATTGATAAACCAGTTTTAAATGTGGAACTCCTTATTTCTGGTGGTTTCCTTTAGTTTTTCTACGTTTGAGATGACATAACACTGACCAGAAGCAACTCATTATCAACATAGAAAACTCAAGTTTATAAGAAGTTTAGAATAACTTCGTACCATCCGTAAAACGAGATCGATTATAGCTATTTCAACAATTGAGAAACCAGTTTTAAATGTGGAGCTCCTTACTTCTGGTGGTATCTTTTAGCTTTTCTACGTGTGAGATGACATAAGAGACTGACCATAAGTAACTCATTATCAACATAAAAAACTCAAGTTTATAAGAAGTTTAGAATAACTTCGTACCATGGGTAAAACGAGTTCTATTATAAAATACTTTGTTAGCTCCACTTAGAGGACTGTAATTTTCTCCTATAAGGCTCCACTCTACTGCCGTCTACCTCGTGAATTATTTTCCGGCCAACGTCACCACGGAAGCACAAGCAAGCACACTGACACTCTGAGCCACTTTATTTTTACAATCTTACAATTTATACATTTGCATGACACGTGGTCAATGGTCAAACAGAATTTTAAAAAACAGATTAATAATAAACAATAAATATTCACAGATATATATTTTTTAATTCTCAACAACTTCGACAATTTAGAAACCACTTTTAAATGTGGAACTCCTTACTTCTGGTGGTATCCTTTAGATTTACTACATGTGAGATGATATAAGAGACTGACCAGAAGTAACTCCTAAGTCTAGGGAAGATGATAACCTCAATAATATCTAAGAACTGTACCATGGGTAGGGGGACAGACTAGAATATCTGAAAACCGTCTTACCATGGTTATAATAATGATTACCATAGACACAGTTAACAACAAATGAGATATGATTGTTTCAGAATAATTGTAATCCTTCAGAATTATCACAGAGCGCTAGTGTTTCATAAATAAATTTATTGAAATATTGCTACGATTTATATATTAAATTAGAATAACGTTGCTGCTGAACCGTGACGGCGGGCGGCTAACTTCGGCAACTCCGGAGCTGACGTCACATCCGTACTTTTCACTTTTGGTTTTTGTATCCTGCATCGGCGTAGCCGCGCTGACTCATATTTTCTTTCCCCATGATTACCATTTCATCAATATATATAACTAGCGGATGTACCCGGCTTCGCCCGGGTTTTACCCGAGTAAAGGTTTGTCTAACGAATCTTTCGATAAAGTGAACATTTTTCCCCGGTCCCTTGAAAAATACTCGATAAGTTGAATAAAATCAATATTAATTGGTTCCCTCGGTAATTGGAAGTTAAAGGAATAGTATCTTGCCTTGGAATTGTATCATTATTCTTGTCTCAAATAAATTGCCGTGTCATCCTGAATTTTGTCTTTCCTAATTTTCAACATTACAAAATCATCGTATCATCATGATAATATTTAGAGCAGATTGTTGAATTATAACAGATAAATTAGAATATTTATCTCGATTATTTTTAGGCGAAAAGTTATTTCAAAAATTTTATTTGCTAGAAACCTTCCCAGTACTATACTAAATAACTTCCCAAAGTTTCATGGCGTTCCAATGAGTGGTTTGGTCAGGCATAAAGGACACACACACACACCTACATTCATTTTTATATATAATAGATTATATCCTTTCACCTTGTTGTAGTTAATTAAATAATAATTAACGTTAAGCGCTGTGTGTGTAATCAAATTGAAATACAACAGTTGCAATATGTTTTTTTTTTTTTAAGAAATGAAAGAATTAATTCACGAATGTTTCATTTAAATATAAAAAAACTTCTACTTTCCTTACTGCGATGAAAAATATGGGTTTGGCTCATCAGTGGTGAAACCTCCCAGCGGTTTCGCTATTAATTAAACCTACTAGACCATTTTTAGAGCTCTAATACTGTATTGGATGATTCTGCTTATATATGCTACACTAAGGGGTATATTCGTTGGAATGTATTCAATAAATCTATGGACATCGCAATAAGGACAGTAGAAGTTTGTTTTATGAATAAAAGAAACATTGATGCTTTAATTCTTTCATTTCCTATATATAGACAATTGACAATTAAAATAATTTTATTGACATCTTGTCAATACATACAAAGTACACAGTCTGCACTATTTAAAAAAGATAATATGCATTATATACACTATGTACAATGAATATGGCGCCTCTGCCAGCGCTGCAGAGTTTGGTGAAGAATCACCAGCGGGTCTCCAGCGACACCACGTATTTCGCGATCTACGAAGAATACGTAGATCGCGTACTTCGCCGCTTAGGAGATGGTGATGGCTTGGTCCTCGAGACCAACTGGAAATATCCAGGACTGCAGGTCCGGCCGATGATGGAGAACATCTCTCGAATGACAGGGCGAACGGCGCTGCAGGACCAGTAGCGGTGGGCCAGCGACATCTATATATATATAAAGAATGTTTGTATGTTTGTTCGTTTGTTTGTATGTCCGGTATACAAATTCGCAGTAGTTCACTAATTCAAACCAAAATTTCCATACTTAGGTAAAAAAAATACGGGGAAGACGATAGGCTATTTTAAAAAATATATAAATCAATTATTAAAACTATATATTCAAATTATTCTACTTAGCTCACGAACAGCGCCCTCTATCAAAGATTAGATTAAATTATGCTGATACAAACAAATAGATAATGCTAATACCAAACAATTATATAAAAAAATCTTATCTAAATATATATCACTCGGGTAGATATGCACACGGGTCAATCCCGGGGCGAAGCCCGGGTCACCCTTTAGTTCTATATATAGATGGCGCGTTATTGCCTTATATTTAATATTTTTCTTTATTTAATAGAGCAAACTTTCGGACATTTATTGCCCATTCCACCTAGAAAGACAGTAAAGGTCTGAAATTTTGCTCTATTAAATAAAGAAAAATATTTCTAACCTCTTCTTTCTTATCTCTGATGGGTAGAAGTTAGCGACTACTACCACATACCATGTGTAGATAGCAGTTCGACTTTGGCCCTTACAAGGTTCCAGTTTATTTACTTGCACTCAATGGTGGGTTTGGACTTCTACAAAGAATCGGGGGGAACATTGAAGCAATTTTTCTTTCTTCAGAAAAAAAAAAGATACCAATGCGGGATTCGATCCCAGATAGTTTTATTATGCAGTCTTGTACAGTTTTGGAAATCTCTCCGGGCCTTGAGATACAGGCTTCTTTGTCTTGAGGGTCATATAATGTTTTCTTTTTGACTTTTTTCTTGCATTAGGTGGTTTGCAAGATGAATCTTTTCTTTAACATCTGGTGGGTATCTTCTGTTTAAGTAAGGGTTTTTATAGGTGGTCGCTTCTTTAATATTTTTGAGAATACATTGTTCGAAGGTAGTGATGGCTATATTTTGGGTGTGTTTAAAAGTTAATTTGTTATCTGAGGTTTTTCTTCATTTTAAATTTTTTTTATTATCCCTAGTACACACGAGGTACAAGCCATAATAATCATGGTGGGTAGAAGTTAGCGCCTACTTTTACTGTAGGTACACCACATGTCTACACATGTGAAAAGGAGTTCGACTTAATTTTGAAATTTAAGAGAGCCCCTTCTGTGATTTTAGTATTTGAACTTGGCAGTTTGAAGTCTTTTAGAACAACCAATATAGGGAGATAGAGTCAGATGTAAATTCATGTAGTACTTTAGAGGTGATACTCTGGGTTAGATTCTTATGTATGGCAATATCAAGGATGTCAAGTTGGGAACATGGGTGAGTTCATCAGGATAACTGACTAAGATTCATGTTTTCAATGACATTTTGGAGAGACTTCTATTTGGAATTACACTGTATGAGCTCTAATCAGGATGTTTGAAGTCTCCGGCCACAAAATAGTTGGCGTATTATTTGAAAAAAAAAAAAGTTATTTATTATTAATTTCCACGTTAGGCCTCATTACAATGGAAGTGGTTTGTTTTACCATCTAATCTACCTTCTTCTTCTTTCTTATCTCCACTCAATCATATTAGGTTGTCAAGCTTGTAAAGCTTGAGACTTTTGATGGTGGAGATTTGACAACCATCATTTTTTTTTTTTTGCTTATCCCTAGTACACGTGGTACAGGCCATGATAATCATGGTGGGTAGTTAGCGACTGCTTTTACTGTAAGCGCACCACATATCTACACATGTGAAAAGCAGTTCGACTTTGCACTTACAAATGCCAGAGCCCCGTTTGGTTACTTGCACTCGCTGGTGGGGTTGGACTTTTGCAAGAATCGGGGGCCATTGGAGCATTTTTTTTTTTTTTTAAACAGAAAAAAGTGCCCAATGCGGGAATCGAACCCGGGTCCTAGTGGTCGAAAACCAAACGGTTTACCCAGCCTTCCACCGACCCCCTGACAACCATCATGATTGGGTAAAGTAGAATGTGTCTACCTTTGTCATTAAGACTGGGAGCACTACTCAGTGGAAGGCCGACTTAGCTCCAACAGAAATGGTCGCCTCTGACATGAGGAACAGACGCCATGTGCAGCCACTCCACTTACAGGGTACTATCAGCCGGGCCAGCTGAGCCCAGGTTTTTTAGCGAGCTTGTTACTGCTCCCCCTCCTCCTTTTTCATCCGGGCTTGGGACCGGCAAAGGCGGAGTTGAATCAAAGGCAAAAATATCATATCTAAATAATTAAATTATATGTGAAGTTTCAGGAACCTCCTTGTTACAATATCTTTAGACAAAATTAATGGCTTCAAAAGTACATAACTTTACTTAAGATTACTATCTTCAATTACAGTTAACCTGACAAAAGCTGTAGCAAGGTTGCCATCTCGCGCAATCTATAGACTCCACTAGTTTACTAGGAAAATTTGATATGATATAGTCACACTAGAATTTCACGATATCTCCGTCTGTAGAGACTTTACTGCCTGCTCGCCTAGATGGCCCACAGTACCATTATTTATTTAAGTAGCCTAGGTTCCTGGAGCCACCACGTACAGAAGTCACCAACTACCTGGGTCTTCTTAGTTTTATTCACAATGTCAGTGGAAGTCCAATTACTGAAGTGGTGCCATGCTGATTTCATTCTAGGGGGTCGTTGGAAGGATGATCTAAACCGTTGATTTTCGACTGCTACGATCTGGGTTCGATTCCCTCATTGGGCACTTTTTTCTTATTTAAAAAAAAATGCTCCAATAGCCCTCGATTCTTGCAAAAGTCCAACCCTACCAGCGAGTGCAAGTAACCAAACAAGGCTCTGGCACATTGTAAGTGCAAAGTTGAACTGCTTTTCACATGTGTAGACATGTAGTGCACTTACAGTAAAAGTAGTTAGTCTACTTCTACCCACCATGATTATCATGGCCTGTACCACATGTACTAGGGATAAGCAAAAAATATATATATTTCATTCTTGGGAGATTTTCTAGGAATACTGTACTTAGGTTGGTGATCCCTCGGAAGGTTGCCGTCAGTAATCTTTGGTATTGGAAGGATGGGCAGAGAGAGAGAGAGAGAGAGAGAGGTGAAGAGGAGGTGGTCTACCGTTTAGTCTTCATCTTGGCAATGGGGGCAAGTTGGTTCTTCTTTCAATACCCTTGCAAAGTCTGCCTGAATGTAATCATGGCTAGTTAGTACCATATAAACGTAAAAGTGACATAGAGGATTTTTTAGATCTTAACAATCATTAACAAAACCGGTTTTGAGGTTCAGAACTCCTCCTGGGTTCACTCCACTGTACCAACTGTGCTTAGGTGGGATCCTCCAGTTCTTGTTTATTTTTGTTTTGGCTACTGTCTCTATTTATTTAAAAGTAAGTTTATGACAAGGGTTCTCTTGTGCCTTTTTTTGCTATAACATGCAGCTTCATTGCCTTCAATGATGACCTGTGAGGGTATCCATTGAGGATAAATTTTTGAGGTTTTTTTAGATAACCAATTATGTTCCTGCTTACTTTGTCTCTAAGTTCCCCTGTGTGACTCAAGTATTGTATGGCACTTCTACTATCAGTAAGCATCCAGATATCTTGATAATTAGTATTTCTGATGGATTTTAAGGCTTCATAGATGGCTATAAGTTCTGATCTGAAGACTGAGCAAAAATGTGGGTTTCTTCTGTTCATTTTCTCAATGCCATTTGTGGTTTTAATGAGACAGCCACTTCCACTGTGCATCAACTTGTCTCTGAAACCATCTGAGTAAATAGAATCTCTCTTAAGTGAAATTAATCCTAGTAGATCCCAAGAATTCCAAATATGTAAATAAAGACTGACCTACTTCAGACATGTAATGAGAGCAAATGGTTTAAAAAGATGTTGATGTTGGAGAAAATTGAAGGAAGAGAGGAAGACCTTCAATGAGCTGGCTACAAGAGGTCAATAAAATTACCAGAAGGTCATCAGATGAGCTGCGAGTGATCATCACTAACAGATCAAATTTGAAAATATCTTTCCATCAAAAGTCGAACTTGATGGACACTAACAACAACAAATAGAACAGAAGGTTCTGTGCAATTTTCTTCAAATCTTCATGATTAGGAACAATTTAAATTATAGATTATAAACACAAAACAAGGTAATAAAACCAAATCCAAATAAATAAATAGTGTGTGACGTTTCGGTAACAGCGTTGTTACCATCTTCAGACAAAAGTACTGAATGGCGGTTCAGTACTTTTGTCTGAAGATGGTAACAACGCTGTTACCGAAACGTCACACACTATTTATTTATTTGGATTTGGTCTTATTACCTTGTTTTATAATCTATAATCCAAATTGTGCCTTATCAATTAAAAACACAAGATAATAAGACCAAATCCAAATAAATAGTGTGTGACATTTTGGTAACAATGTTGTTACTGAAACATCATACATTATTTATTTATTTAGATTGCCTTATTACCTTGTGTTTCACCTCTCTTCATATCTGCTAATACCACAAACATATCTATTAGATTATCAAACCTTGGTCTTACATCTCTCCCTTCATTCTTCAAAGTCTATCCAGTATATATGGTCAATAGAAGATTCCTTGATGGTTTTCAGTATACAGGTCAGGCAAAATTCCATATTTCCATTTGATTATATTTAATTTAGAAGGCTAAAATCTCCATTTAAAAAAATCTATCTCAAAATATTTTTAATCGCAATCTAATAAAAAAATTTGGCCTATAGGCTTTATGCTTTTAACATATAAAAATTTAAAATATAAAACAAAAATTTTTATCTATAAAAAAAAAATAAAGATCATCTCTCATGCCAAAACTAGATCTATCTATTCACTGTTGCCACAAAACTAGCAGCCTCAGGTCGGTGACAAAGCCACAACACCAGCTTTGACAAACTGAGAAGTGTCCACCTAGAGACCATGGTTTCAGGCTAATGGCCCTCGTCAGTCTAGGGCAGACTTTATTCCATGAGATCCACACAGGATCAAATGAAATCTTTGCAATCTTTCAAAGAGGTGCTTAGCTGGCAAAATGGCTAGGCAAAATCTATGGTGCCTATAGCTGCAAAGAACAATAAAACACAATTTGTCAAAAAATAGCATAAAATACAAAAAAAACATTGTGTCTGAGAAAACAATTAAAAAAAAACACACAACACATATTTATTCTAAAATATATTCTTTATTTTTTAAATATTTTTTTTTCCATAAAATAAATTTTAAAAAACACATTATGCTTTATCTAGTATAAATTGCTGATCTTTAAAGAAAAAATAGAATATTTTCTCAGTTTTATAAATTAGGAAACAGAAAACTGAAAATTTTCTAAATAAGAGAAAATAACATAAGACTGTGTGTCAGAAAAACTGAAAATTTTCTAAAAAAGAACCTAAAACTGTATATTCTGCCTACGTGGAATTGTGGGGGCTTCAATTCTGTTTCAGACATTCTGGATCCATAACAAGGATCTGTTTGCTGTTAGAATAAGGTGTCATGGTGGCTTCTACGGCCTCCATGTACTTATCGAAGGGGACCAGAGTGGTTATTGGAGGTTGAAGATGGCCTTGTAGAGCTAGGTGGTAGAGATCAGTGAGCATGGTGGCCCGTAGTGGATGGTCCATGTGATTCTTACTCCATTCTGTCATCCAGAAACCGCGCACCGCGATGTTCTTGAAGATCATCACTCCAGTGGGTACTGTGAGTGGTTGTTTAGACATCCCTCCGTAGGTCACCATACACCCGCTGTGAGCCATGTGCCGGAATAGGTCCGTGGTGCTCTTGCCTCCAACACAGTTCAGTGCCAGCCTTGGCTTAGGGACTTGGTTAAGGATCTCCTTCATCTCTGGACCTCTGGAAGTCCCATATATCCACTTTAGAAGAAAAAAAAATTTTTTTTCATATGGCTCGCAATTTGGATTATAGATCATCAACACAAGGTAATAAGATCAAATTCAAATAAATATATAGTGTGTGACATTTCAGTAACAACGCTGTTACCGAAACGTCACACACTATTTATTTATTTGAATAGAGGGGGTCACCAAAACACATCAGAAATAATAAAAAGTGAGTAATTAATCACATATATAAATACAATATAATGTTGTTGTTGTTGTCGTGTCCAAAGAAGAGTCTCAGATGTCTCCATGCATCTCCATTACAGCAGCAGCAATATCCACTATCTTGGGTGTGTAAAGCTACTGCTCTGGGTCTAAGTCAATTTTCTGCAAGGCTGCGGCCATTGCTGGGCATGAGAATATGTGAGTAGGTGTTAGTTCCACACCAGGACAGTTGTTGCATGCTTTATAAGTTCTTGTGCCATCTGGATGTATTGTCATTCCTTTATAGTGTTTATACAATATAATGCGGCTTATGATTGTAAAACGACATTGGAAAATATCCTGCATGAGTTTCTTTTAAATGAAAAATCGAAATTTATTTTTAAGGAGAAATAACGACTATTTCTAACCTTAAGGATGAGGTATGAAAGGATGAATTGTGAAGAGTAATGATAAACGGAAAAATAAAAGTGTCCAGGGATGGGAATCCCCATTGAAAAATTCCCATTACTCTTCACAATTCATCCTTTCATACCTCATATCTAAGGTTAGAAATAGTCGTTATTTCTCCTTAAAAATAAATTTCGATTTTTCATTTAAAAGAAACTCTTGCAGGATATTTTCCAATGTCGTTTTACATATATAAATTATCACCTATACACTCATAGACAAATCTCAAGGAAGTGGAATATTTGTTAAGGAGACAGAAGCAATTTTGTTAACACTTGGTTATCTCGTGTGTCTTCAATAAAGGTTACTGTAATATATTTCAGAATTATTGGTCTGAATCCCGATATACATCCTAAAAGGTACAACTTGCTTAAGTTTTGTCCATGAGTGTAAATACACACAGCCTTTATTCATCCTTTAATTTTATACATGATTTACCTTAAGTGCCAAAAAAATTTAAATAAGATGAAATATAAATAAAGGCAGTCTCTCCCATCAAAATAGACGCTAAAACTAAGTGTCATCTGATGACGGTCTCTTCAGACTAGCAGCCTCGGGTTGGTGACAAAGCCACAACACCAGCTTTCAGCACTTAGGTTTTACAACACAACTTGCAGTGTTACTATGTGTTTCAACCTTTATATATTCCAACATGCCCCAGCTAACAATGTTTCAACCCTCAGGTTCTGCACAACAATGTTACAACATGTTTCAACACATAGGTTTCACAACTTGCAGTGCAACAACCTCAGATGTTACAACCCGGAGTTCAGGACTCACCTCAGGTTCTCATCCGTCACCACGTAATCTGCTCCAAGGTCCTTAAGCTGTGTGACCAGTTGGCTCAGGTTGGGCCGGGACCTCACCACATTGATGGTCTTCACCTGCAGCCACAACACTCATTATGGGAAGATATGCAACAGTCGGGAGATATGCAACAGAGTCGGGAGATATACAACAGTCAGGAAATATGCAACAGTCAGGAAATATGCAACAGTCAGGAAATATGCAACTGAGTCAGGGAGATATGCAACAGTTGGGAGATATGCAACAGTTTGGAAATATGCAACAGTTTGGAAATATGCAACAGTCAGGAAATATGCAACAGTCAGGAAATATGCAACTGAGTCAGGGAGATATGCAACAGTCGGGAGATATGCAACAGTTGGAAGATATACAACAGTTGGGAGAATACACCAGTCAGGAGATATGCAACAGTCTGGAAATATGCAACTGAGTCAGGGAGATATGCAACAGTCGGGAGATATGTAACAGTCTGTAAATATGCAAAGTTGACAGTAGGATACATACAGTTGTGGTGGTGAGCTATAAAAGAGGTTTTCAAAAAGCTTGTGTGCATGAAAAAATACTTTTTATAAAATAGCGCAATTTAATTTGGCTTCTGGGTACAGATATGACAAAATATTTTAGATACAAGCCATGAGATATCTGAATATGTTCCAAAAGAATCTCAAGAAATTTAAATTTGCATAGAGCGATTAGGGACCATAATTTTGACCACTTAGAATGAACTGAAGACAAAGTGGACTGACAGGTTTGCCATGAAGAGGCTTAGATGATAGATGGAGAACTCTATACTCTTTATTATTATCCCCCTATATATAGTACACGTGGTACAGGCCATGATAATCATGGTGGATAGTTAGCAACTGCTATGTAGAAAGCAGTTCGATTTTTACACTTGCAAATCTGCCAGAGCCCCATTTGATTACTTGCAGTCACTGGTGGGGTTGAACTTTTGCAAGAATCGAAGGCCATTGGAGAATTTTTTTTCCCCCTCTGAAAAAAAGTTCCTAATGCAGGA
>CP092865.1:12769568-12852196 GCA_030710605.1 Cordylochernes scorpioides
TTCAATCCCGGGTCGAGGTTGTCAAAAATTGACAGTTTTAAACCACTTTTTAACTAATCCCCAGACATCCTTGTTAAAAAATGACAATAGAAAGAAACTGAAGGAATAAGCCGGTCATATTCTGGGAGAATCCTTTCAGAAAATGATTTGATTCTGGAGAGGCACATAAGGAACCAAGAGAGGAGGAAGAATATGGACCAAGAACTAGAGTGAGCTCTACATGCTACTAAAGAGGAAGAACCAGGATCATGAAGAATAGAGTGCCATATCAGAGATAAAACTTAAGGCTCTTCTTCTTTCTTATCTCCACTCCACAATCATATCAGGGTATTAAGTCTGTAGAGCTTTAGACTTTTGATGGTGTCTGCTGAGTAGAGCTCATCAATGGATGAGTCAATACAGTCAACGATGTGGTTTGGGCTTTTGATGGTGTCTGCTGGGGATAAGTAGAGCTCATCAATGGATGAGTCAATACAGTCAACGATGTGGTTTGGGCTTTTGATGGTGTCTGCTGGGGATGAGTAGAGCTCATCAATGGATGAGTCAAAACAATCAATGATGTGGTTTGGGGTTGTAGGTTGAGAATTTCACTTAGTACATAGTGGGAAAACCTTGTAATCATTTTGGAAAGTCATTGTCCGTAAATGACCAGACTTAAGTCTGGAAATCAAGGACTGTTGTTCCCTTGGGAGAACAGAATTGATGTTTGTCCCTCCTGTACCAGTTATGTGCAGCAGTAGATTTCCATTCTTGCTGGCCTTAATGGTACAGAGGAGGTGGCCAAGAGCTCTAGATTAGCCAGAAAGTCTTAAAGGCTGAGTGTGCAAAGACATAAGTACTGTTATTACAACATATTACAAGAGGACTAACTCCACCCTTGCCAGTCCCAAGCCCGGATGAAAAAGGAGGAGGGGGAGCAGTAACAAGCTCACTAAAAAACCTGGGCTCAGCTGGCCCGGCTGATAGTACCCTGTAAGGGCTCCTAATCCAGGGATACAGGATGAGCAGTGTTTGTACTCCATGTTAGGAGCGGCTGCACATGGCATCTGTTCCTCATGTCAGAGGCGGCCATTTCTTTTGGAGCTAAGTCGGCTTCCCACTGAGTAGTGCTTCCAGTCTTAATGACTAAGGCAGACGCATTCTACTTCACCCAGTCATGATGGTTGTCAAGCTTGATACCTTAATATGATTAAGTGGAGATAAGAAAGAAGAAGACAAGAGGAAAGATGGATTTTATCATATTGATGTGCCCTCCAATATGCTTTGGGCATATTGCAAGAAGGTGGCCAGACAATAAACCTATCTAAAAACTGCAAGATTGGATCGAGGAAGTAAGAAGAACCCAAGAGAAAACAGAGAGGATAAGAATAGTCATGATAAGGCACAATTTGGATTATAGATTACAACTACAATAAGACCAAATCCAAATAAATTAATAGTTTGTGATGTTTCAGTAAGAGCATCATTTTTTAGTCTTTTGTCTGATGATGGTAACAATGCTGTTACTGAAACATTTTGTCTTGTTACCTTGTAGAAGAATAGCCATAAAAGAATATGATGAATAAAGAAAAGAGAAGACTGGAAAACAAGAGTAGAGGCCTTTACCCTAATGACAGAATAACTGTTGTTTATTCCTAGTACACGTGGTACAGGCCATGATAATCATGGTGGGTATAAGTAGGCGACTGCTTTTACCGTAAGTGCACCACATGTCTACACATGTGAAAAGCAGTTCGACTTTGCACTTACAAATGTGCCAGAGCCCCATTTGGTTACTTGAACTCGCTGGTGGGGTTGGACTTTTACAAGAATCGGGGGCCATTGGAGCATTTTTTTTTTCTAATTAGAAAAAAAAGTGTCTAATGCGGGAATCGAACCCGGGTCGTAGAGGTTGAAAACCAACAGTTTAGATCATCCTTCCACTGACCCCCTACAGAATAACTTGTGCTCTAAAATAAGAATATGTGCATACCAATATAGGAATTATTCTTCAAGGGTCGATGAGAGAAGGAGGGATATAAACCATTGCTTTTTGACAGCCACGACTTGGGATTGAATCCTGCATTGTGAACTTTTTTCTGAAGAAAAAAATGGCCCCAGATTTTTGTAAGAAGTTCAACTCCACCAGTGAGTGTAAGTAACCAAACAGGTTGCAGGCATATTTGTATGCTCAAAAAATCAAACTGCCATCTACATGTGTGGCAAGGGTTCTCTTGTGCTTTTTTTTTTCTAGTGCATCATCAGCTTCAATGCCAACTAACCCTTTTTACCCTAACAGTGGCTGAACCTGGGATCTTCTAAACTTCTTCTTCTTCTTTCTTATCTCCACTCAATTATATTAGGGTATCAAGCTTGTATAGCCTGTTGGTGATGTCTGCTGAGGATGTGTAGAGCTCATCAATAGATGAGCCATGGTGTAGACATGTGGTATACTTAGAGTAAAAGCAGTTGCTAACTACCAGCCATGATTATCATGGCCTGTATCACGTATACTTGAGATAGGTACCATCACCACCAGAATGATTCTCCAACCTTTTTCTTGATTCTTTCCAAAGAATGCCTATTGTGGACAGTTTGAACTATGTGAGATTTATATTGAAGAGAGAGGTTTGAAAGATGAATCAAACATCACTATAATATATTACTTGATCATTTTCTATTCAAAACTCTAACAGAGAAGTGCTTGTCTTGATAAAGTGGAGTAAAGACTTCAGCCAAGTTTGTCCTTCCCAGAATGATTGCAAGGTTTTCCCCACTTTGTACTAAGTGCAATTCTCAACCACCAACCTCAAACCACATCATTGACTGTATTGACTCATCCATTGATGAGCTTTACTCATCCCCAACAGACACCATCAACAGGCTATACAAGCTTGCTTGATACCCTAATATGATTGAGTGGAGATAAGAAAGAAGAAGTTTAGAAGATCCCAGTTTCAGCCACTGTTAGGGTAAAAAGGGTTAGTTGGCATTGAAGCTGATGATGCATTAGCAAAAAAAAAAAAAGCACAAGAGAACCCATGCCACAGAAAAATAAACTTACTTTTAAAGAAATAATAAAAGAAAATAAGACCTAATCCAAATAATTTATTAGTGTGTTACACTGTTACACACACTAATAAATTATTTGAATTAGGTCTTATTTTATTTTATTATAATCTATAATCCAAATTGAGAAATTTTATCACAGCATGTTTTTAAATAGTTTTATTTATTTATTTATTTTTGCTTATCCCTAGTACACGTGGTACAGGCCATGATAATCATGGTGGGTAGTTAGCGACTGCTTTTTACTGTAAGCGCACCACATGTCTACACATGTGAAAGCAGTTCGACTTTGCACTTACAAATGTGCCAGAGCCCCGTTTGGTTATTTGCACTCGCTGGTGGGGTTGGACTTTTGCAAGAATCGGGGGGCCATTGGAGCATTTTTTTTTTTTTAAACAGAAAAAAGTGTCCAATGCGGGGATCGAACCCGGGTCGTAGTGGTCGTAAACCAAACGGTTTAACCAGCCTTCCACCGACCCCCAGTTCCTGTTATCAAGTGTGTAAACAAGATTTATTTATTTGGATTTGGTCTTATTACCTTGTGTTTATAATCTATAATCCAAATTGTGCTTTATCATTTTAAAGAAATAGAAACAGTAGCCAAAACAAAAATAAACAAGAAATTTAGGATCCTACCTAAGCACAGTTGATACAGTGGAGTGGGCCCAGAGGAGCTCTGAACCTCAGAAATAGACAGCAACAAACAACACTAACAAGATTTAGAACAGGCCATCTCAAGCCAATGAAGATAGAAAATAATAACAAAATCTAACCCCACTTGCCCAAAATGCAACTTGGCACCTGCAGCTCCAGAACATATTTGGGCTTGCATTAGATGCACTAAACAAGATCTTTGGGAGAGGCCGCTGCTATAAAACAGCTCGAGGAGCATGGACTCATGGAATTTGTGTAAACAAAGGGATAAGAAACAACAACAGGGCTAGATACCTTGAAGTGATTGAATTGAATAAAATATTTATTTGCCTATGATGTTGTGTGTCTTTAGGACTCTAGCTATGCGTTCAGAGCCGTAGCTTTAGGGGAGGGAGCAGTAAAGCTTTTTTGATTGATCAGGGGTATTATTTAATGGTGGATATTTTGGTTTGAAAAAATGTTTTTACCTTGAAGTGGTGTCGAGCCAGCTGGATCACGGCCTGTCCTACGCCACTGTTGGCTCCATTCTGGATCACACAGTCCCCGGGACTGAGTTCCACAAAGTCACTCAGCATACGGTACGCCGTGCAGGGATTCACAGCAATGGTGGCAGCCATCTTGATATCCAGGCCTGATGGAATCTGACACATGGCACAAAGTTAAGTCTTAATCAACATGACAATCTCATGGAATGGGATGTAGCTTAGGTTGATCATGGCACCATGATCCACAGGCCAAGTAATATTTACACAAGGGGATAAGAAACAAAAACAACATGACTATAACATGGAAATGGGGTGTGCTTTCATTGATCATGGCACCATGATACAGGCCAGGTAATCTTTACACAAGGGGATAAGAAACAACAACAACATTACTATATCATGGAAATGGGGTGTGCTTTCATTGATCATGGCACCATGATACAGGCCAGGTAATCTTTACACAAGGGGATAAGAAACAACAACAACATTACTATATCATGGAAATGGGGTGTGCTTTCATTGATCATGGCACCATGATACAGGCCAGGTAATCTTTACACAAGGGGATAAGAAACAACAACAACATTACTATATCATGAATATGGGGTGTGCTTTCATTGATCATGGCACCATGATACAGGCCAGGTAATCTTTACACAAGGGGATAAGAAACAACAACAACTTGACTAGCTCATGGAATGGAGTGTAGCTTTCATTGATCATGGCACCATGATCCACAGGCCAGGTAATCTTTACACAAGGGGATAAGAAACAACAACATGACTAGCTCATGGAATGGAGTGTAGCTTTCATTGATCATGGCACCATGATCCACAGGCCAGGTAATCTTTACACAAGGGGATAAGAAACAACATGACTAGCTCATGGAATGGAGTGTAGCTTTCATTGATCATGGCACCATGATCCAAAGGCCAGGTAATCTTTAAACAAGGGGATACGAAACACAACAACAACATGACTATCACTTCAGTAAAAAGTTTTAAAAATTATTTTACAGAGTAAAAATGAAGCTTCATCAGTTTCTCTGATCTTAAGTAGGTCCTGGTCTCCAGCAGTTGATGATTTTTTTTAAACTTGATATTTCAAGAAATGGGGCCAACTCTCTGGAAAATAAAAAATAATAATAACAAAAAGAGATATCTAATATATTTAAAGAGATAGATGTGAATTTCACATAATGTTCAGATCAAAACACAGATTGATACACTAGGATCTTCCATTTAATACACTGTATGTAATTAATGATAAGGCACAATTTGGATTATAGATTATAAACACAAGGTAATAAGACCAAATCCAAATAAATAAATAGTGTGTGACACAAGGTAATAAGACCAAATCCAAATAAATAAATAGTGTGTGACACAAGGTAATAAGACCAAATCCAAATAAATAAATAGTGTGTGACGTTTCGGTAACAACACTGTTACCAAAACGTCACACACTATTTATTTATTTGGTTTTGGTCTTATTACCTTGTGTATGTAAATTAAATAATATAACAGGGGGTTTCTGGAGATGAGTTGTTTTTTTCATTTTATTAATGTAGTCTCAAGTTTTCAGGCATCTCTGTCCTTCTACAGGAGAACATGAATAAACTATAGTTTGGCAACAGGCAGCATTTTATTCCTTTACACACACAAAAACCTTTATTAAGACACACAGGTCTTACAGAGGATTCTCTTTGGGATTACCTGGGACCTTTAGATCTTCAGTCTAATTTTATTCCTTTATTCATGTTCTCCTGTAAAGAAAAGCAGAGATGCCTGAAAACTTGAGACTACATTAATAAAAATGAAAAGAAACTCGATCTCCAGAAAGCTGTTGTATTGTTAGGAGATTGAAATCAATTGAAACTGTGTGTGTGTGTGTATATTATAGATGATAAATATTACTATATTCAATACTTATCCTAAACATTGTAGTACTGTAATGATAAATTTGGATTATAGATTATAAACCAAGGTATTTGAAACATGCTCTGGTAAAATTTCTCATTCAGTTCTTTTGTTGTTGTTGTTGTCGTGTCCAAAGAAGAGTCTCAGATGTCTCCATGCATCTCCATCACAGCAGCAGCAATATCCACTATCTTGGGCGTGTAAAGCTGCTGCTCTGGGTCTAAGTCAATTTTGTGCAAGGCTGCGGCCATTGCTGGGCATGAGAATATGTGAGTAGGTGTTAGTTCCACACCAGGACAGTTGTTGCATGTCCCCCCTTTGTCTGAAGATGGTAACAATGCTGTTACCGAAATGTAACCCACTATTTATTTATTTATTTGGATTTGGTCTTATTACCTTGTGTTTATTGTAGTACTGTGCTTTACTACTGAGGTTGAGAAGGCCACTGTACAAAGTGGTATTACAGTAATTGCAGGCTAGACTCACTGGCCACATTCCTGTACAATTCCCTTATATCATAAGGAAGTTTTAAAAACTTTCTAAAAGTGGTGTCCCAATGGATTGAATGTTTCATCCTTTAAAAAAATTTCACATACAGGATGTTTTACTCAAGATCAACAAATACAGGTATCAAAATTCAAAACTATTTTAAAGGCGTAAGATTCTCTTTTTTTTTTTTTTTTTTTATTAAACAATTTCTACTGCCTTTACTGCAATGGAAAAATTAAAGGGAGTTTTCCATTGCAGTAAGGGCAGTAGAAATTGTTTAATTTCAAAAAATAGAAAAGAATCTTACACCTTTAAAATAGTTTCGAATTTTGATAACAGATGACGCGCAAGTGCATCATATTATAAATACAGGTATCATCATCAATTTTATAAAAAAAATATTCAGAAAAACCTTACGCAATATGTTTCCTTATTATAGAATACATAAATGAATAAACATATTGTATAATTTATGAAAAAGGACATCTCCTTATCGTTCAACTGAAAGTTGCTGATGGCTTACGCCATCTATCGGAATAAATATCAACTATTCTCGTTGATTTCTTAATTATTCCAGAATTGGCCAAATATACCCATTCTTGATTAATTACCAATTCTGGAATAATTAGAAATCAACGAGAATAGTTGATATTTATTCCGATAGATGACGCAAGCCATCAGCAACTTTCAGTTCCACGATAAGGAGATGTCCTTTTTCATAATTTATGCACCTTATCCCAGTACAATATCACATTTGTACTATTTTTTCATATTTTGTAAGGTTTTTCCGAATATTTTTATAAAAGTAAATCACAAATTTCTTAAACCATCATTCAATCTTACCTCTATCACCTCTGAATCCGTGCACACCCAGTCTGTTCTCCAGGTTCCTACTCCGGCAGATTTGGGAATCACCCAGGATCCTTCCTTCAGGGTAGCATTAGCTCCAGCCTGGACAACACAACTTAGAAAGTCTGACAAACAAAATGGATATAAGAAGCTTTTTTTTGGGTATTTTTTTTTATTAGATATACTATATATAATTTGACCATATTGACCATAATACATGGATGTTTGAAATATATATTATAATAAATTATTTTGTGGAGATGATTGAGATGTTGAGATTCAGAGATTTAATTTCTGGTACTTTACTACCAACTTCTGCAACCAGGCATCACTGCTCATCGCTATCAACAACAATTAACGCAGTTACGCCAAGAAATCGCAGTGAAATGACCAGAATGGACGCAATGACATGACAAGTTGATACTGCTTCATGACAACACAAGGCTACATGTCACACAATCAGTAAAAAACATCCTGAAAGACTTCAAGTGGGAAGTCCTACCTCACCCACCATACTCTCCAGACATAGCTCCATCAGATTATCACCTCTTCCAGTCAATGTCACATGGGCTGGCTGACCAGTGCTTCCAGAATCACAAAGAAGTTGAAAATTGGCTTGATGAATGGATTGCCTCGACACCAAAACTTTTTTTTTTTTTTATGATGGAATCCATAAACAACCCAAATTATAGGATCATGTTGTATCTAACAATGATCTTCTCTTCTTTCTTATCTCCACACTGGGTGAAGTAGAATGTGTCTGCCTTTGTCATCAAGACTGGGAGCACTACTCAGTTGCAGGCCGACTTAGCTCCAAAAAAAATGGCCGCCTCTGACATGAGGAAAAGATGCCATGTGCAGCCGCTCCTAACATGGAATACAAACGCTGCTCATCCTGTATCCCTGGATTAGGAGCCCTTACAGGGTACTATCAGCCGGGCCAGCTGAGCTCCTTTTTCATCCGGGCTTGGGACCGGCAAAGGCGGAGTTTCTAACAATGATAATTATTTTAAATAAATATCTAGTGTAATTTTGTTTCAATTTCATTATAGATTTTCTTATAGAAAAAAACACTGAGTCATACTTTCATACCCAATAATGTATCCCAATATCCCCAAAGTTATTTTTGATCCTTTTGGAATCTGTAAAAAAGAGTATAACATTAAATAATAAAAAGGCATATATTGGATTGAATAAAAGATTTATTTGCCAATATTTCGGCTGGCTGAACGCCAACCTTTATCAAGGCATTACATTTTTTTTTAAATGATCAAAAAATGTAATGCCTTGATAAAGGTTGGCGTTCAGCCAACCGAAATATTGACAAATAAATATTTTATTCAATCCAATATATGCCTTTTTATTATCTAATGATTTGAATATGGATTGCTCTATTTTTAAAGAGTATAACATGTACATTGTGATAAAAGATTAAAATAATTTGCAAGAATTTTTGTTGACTGCAAGTAGGCCTAGCACAGAGGGGGTCGGTGGAAGGCTGGTTAAACCGTTTGGTTTTCGACCACTAGGACCCGGGTTCGAACCCGCATTGGACACTTTTTTCTGTTTAAAGAAAAAAAAAAAATGCTCCAATGGCCCCCGATTCTTGCAAAAGTCCAACCCCACCAGCGAGTGCAAGTAACCAAACGGGGCTCTGGCATTAGTAAGTGCAAAGTCAAACTGCTTTTCACATGTGTAGACATGTGGTGCACTTACAGTAAAAGCAGTCGCTAACTACCCACCATGATTATCATGGCCTGTACCACGTGTACTAGGGATAAGCAAAAAAAAAAAGGCCTAGCACAGAACACTGTTGGTCCACTGAAATGAGTATTTCACCTTAGTTATTTTATAAAGTTACAGGTCACCTTGCCAACTACTAAGGGTGCTTGAACATTAGGTTAGAAACAGTTTTGCATTTTTCTGTAAACAAAGTGAGATATCAAAATTCGAAACTATTTTAAAGGCGTAAGATTCTTTTAAAAATTAAACAATTTCTACTGCCCTTACTGCAATGGAAAAATTAATGGGAGGGCCTGGCTCATCAGTGGTGAACCCTCCCAGCGGTTTCGCCAGTTTAATTTACCATACCGCTGTTATATTGTATTTTTGGAACTTCCTTTATATATTTATAATTATATGTAATTCTACTGTCCTCAAAGCTTATGTCCATAGTTCTTCTAAAATACCCATTCCAAGAGTCTAGCAACAATATAACTATAAAAGGAAGTTCCAAAAATATAACAGCGGTATGGTAGATTAAACTGGCGAAACCGCTGGGAGGGTTCACCACTGATGAGCCAGGCCCTCCCTTTAATTTTTCCAATGCAGTAAGGGCAGTAGAAATTGTTTAATTTCAAAAAGAATCTTACGCCTTTAAAATAGTTTCGAATTTTGATAACAGATGGCGCACTAGTGCATCATATTATAAATGTTCTAATAAAGTGAGATATCATAAAAGTACTAACTGTCAAAAAGAATTTGTCCCGTGTTGTAATCATCAAAGTTAAATTCAATATTCTAATATAGCTCTCTAATTGATGTAGGATTGAAAATACAAGGAAAGGGGGATGAAATGATTGAATGCAAATCATTTCTATTTAATAATATCTCTAATGTATTATTGAACAAATATTAATGCATACAGATGTAAACTTACTTTAACAACTTTTCCAACTCCTTCATTGCCACCGACTGCAGGCAATGGCGGAGTAATTGCATATGTACCTTGAATCATATTTATATCTGCTGGGTTAATTGGTGCAGCTAGCATTTTGATTAATAATTGGTTATCTTTAATTTGAAGAGTTTGTGGCTCAATTTTTTCTTTTGTTAAAACTTTGGGTGGATCACCGTGTTCTTTATATTGAAGCAGGTAACTACTGAATCTTTTGGGACATTGATTAAGGTTAGAAATAAATGTTAACCTAGTAAAACTTTTAATCATTTTGGATTTACTTGAAAGAAAAAATACTATTGGTCTCTGGGGAAGAGGTGAAGCGATGTTGAAAATATAAACAAATGGCCACGTGATAACCACAGATTACAAATTAAAACATCATTTATACAATCATAGAGAAAGTGAAATCCTGTCAAGTTTTATTTTCTAGAGTCATTTTCTGTTTTGTATCAAAAGGACTGTTTCTTTTATATAATTTTATCTATTTTTATTTCAACACATGTCTTAAAATTTAAAAATGTAATTTAAAAGTGTATATTTTTATCAAGGAATGATATTATTTTCGCTTTTCTCCTCCATTCAATTAAGAGAGGAAAGAACAAATGCATGATACATTCCTATACTAACAATAAAAATGTAAAGAATTTGGTTCAAAATTATATCAATATCTCTGAGAAACAGAATTATCTATAATGAAATAATTGTCCAAAAAGGTTATGCCATCATTTTAAATCTAGAATTTAGGTATAATTTGCTATATAGACCTTAAATTTGAATAATTTTTTGCCTAACGTAAATTATTTAGTTATTTATTTAAAATGATGTCTGTTTTGCAATTACAAGAATAGTAGGGTGGGTCATTGATTGTGATCTCTAACTAATCAATAAATTATATAATTTTAAATAAAATATATTTGATGACACAAGAAACTTGAGCTAAAAGAAAACAGCGTTTCAGTATTTTACATTTTACTTTAAGCACGAGAAGGAATAAGCGTAATTTATTTTTCTTCATAAAACATTATTATATGTGCAACATCTTCGTACACATTTATTTTTAGCAAATCTTTATTGTCTTAATAAAGTCTGATACAGCTCTGATGGAGTCTTTCCCGTTGTCACATGCGGGGTGCTTCGATATGCCAGAAGAACTTTTGATAAGGTGTCTTGAATGGTATCCCCAATTTTCCTTTTATTTTTATCCAGGGCAGTCTTAATTGTTCTAACCGCTCTTTCAGCCAAGCCATTACTTTGCGGGTGGTACGCCGGGATCAATGTTTGTTTAATTCCATTTCCTTCCAGAAAACCTTTCATTTCACTACCAGTAAACTGAGGTCCATTATCAGATACAAGTTCCTCCGGTAGACCATAGGAAGAAAAAAGTCGCCGTAGTTGCTCAATGGTTTTGCGTGTGGTGGTCTCTCTCATTGGGATGGCTTCAATCCACTTCGAATGACTATCTACTACTATTAATAAATTAATGTTTTCCTTATTTGCAAAATCAATGTGGATTCTTTGCCAAGGTCTGGTTGACCATCTCCAGGGTTGCCATTTTCCTTTATTTGGCCCATCCTGGGATTGCTGACAGCTTCTGCACTTATTTACCAAAAACTCGATTTGGGTATCTAGATTTGGCCACCAAAAATGTGATCTTGCTACAGCCTTCATTTTGTTCATACCGGAATGAGTCTCATGAAGACAGTTCAACATTTTTATTCTGAGAGATGGTGGAATGACAACTCTCATTCCCCAAACCAAACACTCCCCATCTACAGTTAGCTCAAGTTTCCTTTGAAAATAAGGTCTGAGGTGATCAGCCACCTTTTCAGGCCAGCCTTGCTGAGTATAAAATTTGGCCAATGAGAGCACTTCGTCTCTTTCAGTTTCCGTGGCAATTTCCTCTGCTGTGATCGGCAATTCTTCCACATAGGATAAAGCATAGACATTATTTAATCTTGGAATTTCTTCACAGCCCACAGGAAAACGTGACAGAAGATCTGCATTCCCATGGTCTTGAGTTCTTCGAAATTTAATATCGTAAGTATAAGCTGACAAAATAAGCGCCCAACGCTGCAATCTTGAAGTAGATAAGGTGGGGATTCCTGATCTTGAGCCCAAAATGGTCACCAATGGCTTATGGTCTGTAATAAGAATAAATTTTCTTCCATAAATAAATTGATGAAACTTGGTAACTCCATAAATAATGGCTAGAGCCTCCTTCTCAATCTGAGAATAATTTTGTTCTGCTTCCGATAAAGTCCGTGAGGCAAACATAATCGGTCTCTCCTGGCCTTCTATAATATGTGACAACACAGCGCCCACTCCAATCTGCGATGCATCAGTGGCCAAACACAATGGCAAAGTCGCATCATACGGGACTAGCACCCTCTCAGAGGTAATGCTATTCTTGCACTTGTCAATGGCCTCTCCACATTCCTTTGTCCAAACCCAAGGACGTTTTTTGTGAAGAAGCTCATGAAGAGGCTTCAAAAGCTCTGGCAAATTGGGTATGAACTTCCCATAAAAGTTCACCAAACCAAGAAATGACCTTAATTCAGAGATATTCGTAGGCGTTTTGGCCTTCTGTATGGCTTGTACCTTATGATCTAAAGGTCTGATGCCCTCTTCCGTGACAAGATGTCCTAAATATTCAATTTCTTTTTGCAAAAATAGGCATTTTTCTTTCTTTAGTTTGATATTATACTTCGCCAAGCGAGCAAATATAGTCTTCAACAACGCCAAATGTTCTTCAATTGATGCTGTGGCTATAAGGACATCATCAATATAACAAATTACGCCTCCTATACCTGACAAAACCCTATCCATTACAGATTGAAAATAACTGGGCGCATTTGCCAATCCAAATGGCATTCTCTTAAACCTGAAAAGCCCTTTATGAGTATTTATCGTTAGTAACGGACGGGTGCCTGGGTCCACCTCTAATTGCAGATAAGCGTTCCTCAAGTCCAATTTAGAAAAGTATTTTCCCTTGGCCAATGTGGAGAATAAATCTTGCTGTGTGGGAAGGGGATAGGCCGCAGTGTCCAAATATTTATTTAGAGTTACCTTGAAGTCGCAGCAAATTCTGATCTCTTTATTTTTCTTCGGCACTACAACCACTGGAGTGGCCCATTTACTGCTCGCCACCTCACATAGATAACCCTTAGCCACCATTTTGTCTAATGCTTCAGTAACTGCTGGCCTAATGGCGAAAGGCACCGGACGAGCCTTATGGAAAATTGGATTCACATCACACATGTTTACTGAAAATGTGAAACCTTTTATTGGTTCGGTTGTCTCCACAAATAGGGCTTGATTTTCCTTCAAAATTTCCTCAATGGTAATTTCCACAGGCATATGTTTTACCGCGAAACAGCCCAATTTCAATCTATTTATCCATTCTCTTCCCATCAAAGCCCTCTTTTCTCCTTTCACCACCAACGCTCTAAGTTTGTAAGTAATATCTTGACACTCCACTTTGACATTGATTTTACCCAGAATGGGTACCACGGTACCATCATAAGTTCTTACAATGATACTCGCTTTTTCCAATTTCAAGTGTTGAAGACTATTTTTAAAATCCTTTTCTGATATCAGTGTTAGACCACTACCCGTATCCATTTCAAATTTAATAAAGTTTCCTTCTACTTTTAACTCCATCAGATAGGGAGGGTCACTTGAGGCAAAATTAATTTTATACTCAGGTATCGTCACGCTTATAATTTTCTGGACATACTCTTCCTCCTCTTCTTGGTCTCCTATCTGATGTATATTTCCCGGCTGATTCTGATGTTGCCTTAGATTTCTTCTACTGCTCCAACATATTGAGGCAATGTGTCCTTTTTTATTACACTTAAAGCATATCGCCTCCTTAAATCTACATAGTTCTTTATGCTGTTTACCACAATGTTTACATTTGCCATTCTGGAAATTTGATTCAACCTTGCGTTCCATCCTCAACTTATCTACACAATCTTCACCCTGCTCCAAGTGAAATAATTTTGTATTTTTCTCGGCCGCTTCCATAGATAATGCTATCTCAATTACTTTAGCTAAAGAAATGTCGCCCTCCGACAAAATTCTATTTTGTATTTTGGCATTATATAATCCACAAACCATTTTATCACGTAAAGAATCCTCCAGAAAATTTCCAAAGTTGCATGAGGAAGCCAAACGCTTAATTTCCACCAAGTAATCCGAGATGCTTTCTTCCTTTAATTGCATTCTTTTAAAAAAAATGAACCTCTCTACTACAATTGAGCGCTTTGGAGAGAAGTGCCTTTTCAAGATATCTATTAGGTTATCAAAAGTTTTATCTTTAGGTAGAATAGGACTGCACAAATTCTTCAAAACACCATATGTTTTACTTCCCATGAGGGTTAGGAGATAAGCCTTTTTCTTCTCATCCCCTGCCTCCTCCAATATGAGAAACTGTTCCAATCGTTCATAAAACGTTTCAAAAGTTTCAGTTTCCTCATTATATTCCTTAAATTGGTAACTAGCCATTTTTTTTTCACTCTTTCTTAAATTTGCATCCTAAAACCTTGCAATTTGTGTCTTTTAAAATTTACTTTCAATTATATGCAAAATCAAAGATATTTTCTAAAAATATTTACTTCAAAATTCGAGGGTACTTACTCTTATATCCTCGTCGCCAAATGCAACATCTTCGTACACATTTATTTTTAGCAAATCTTTATTGTCTTAATAAAGTCTGATACAGCCTTTTATTGTTTATTTTCGGAACGCCAAAAAGTGACAAAAACAAATCAAAAAGGGATGATGATAACCTGCGTCTTGCAGATTAACATTTTCATAGAAACATATATATATATACATATTTATTGCTAGCTATATATCAATATGTATGAATGAAAAGGCGTTTTGCCTGTTTTTTTTTTAATTATTTAAACATGAAGTGTATATATCTAATTTCTTAGTTTTTAGTATTACTATGAAGTTTAATGTATATTATATACCTGGTTGTTTGCGTGCTACGCTCCAGGAATACAGGGTTATGTCAAACTCTATCTCTCTCCTTCTCTCTCTATCTCTCTGGATTTTATAAACTTATTATAAGGGACCACTCATAAAATTGCTTGAATAAAGATGTCTTGTGTGTTTTGATTATCAATTGGATTGTAAGTTCTTTAAATAAAGCATAAAATATATCTTGTGATAATTTGATCTCTCTCTTTATTAAATCAAGTTTTAAAATTATGCCTACATATATTTTTTTTTCTATAAAACAATGGATATAGAACACCCTTTTTCCCCTTGCTTAAAATTAATTGAACAACAATTAGAATCTGATTATAAATAAAACTACAAAATGCTTGTTTTATCGATTTGATTTTTGAATGTAATCTACAATCTGCACACAGCAACGCATTAAAAAATATCTAATTTGATTAGAAGAAAAAAAATCAAAGGACCATTGACTCGAGTAATTTTTTTATATATATTTTTTGTTTACATTAGTGTAACGTGTTGTCAAATTTTTAAAGTAATATGAGATATAATTTTATTATCAAAATTCTATTTAATTCTATTAATAAATTACCCCTTCTATTAGGAATAACATTAGGAGTTTCTCTTTCATTGGTTTTAATGCCTTTTTACGAAACATCATGTGCACACTTCAAAAATGCTTCACCAAAAATTTTTGAAAAATATTTTGAGAATGAAAAGTATACCGATTATGAACCAATAATTAATCTAAATCCTTCAAAAGTCAAGAAACCATCAAAATCTATCAACCTCATAATAAGACCTAGATATTATTCAACCGAACTAGGTATTCGTGAAAAACTATGCATATCACTCTATGGAGATATAGAAACGCTTTTAGCACTTGCCAGTTCCCATAATCAAACTTTACTTAAGCATACGGACAAATTATTATTCTTTTTGGATAAAAAGTCAAGTATGAATACTGGCACAACATTTATTGTATTTAATAGCCAAAATAACTTTATATTCAACATTTTTGATTATATTTATAAGAAATATATAAATAATTACGATTTTTTCTATATAGCAAATATAAATACCTATATTGATGGGCTTCAACTAAGAACGCTTGTTAACAAATTCAGCCTCAACCAAACGATTCATATGGGGAAATCAAATCCAGATCTTCCATATTGCTCTCTGGAGCATGGTATTTTAATTAGCAATGAAATTATTAGGAAATACTATGATACTATTCTCCAGTGCCTTAAAGATGCTCAAAACAGTGATTTTCTCTATTTGAGTAAATGTATATACCAAGTTACTAACATCCCATGTTTGAAAGATACAAAGGTAAGTCTTACTCAAACTTTTCTTGTGTAAATTTTGTATGTGACAAACTAAAAAATAACAAAAAGGCTTTTATTAGGGCCCATTGCCCTGTATGGATTCGCCATACAACAACAAAATAATACAATAATTTTTTTCTCTCTTTTCCCATGTGCATGTGAGCCTTTGTTTGAAAAGGAATTTATTTACACATCTGTTCTAAAACTTTCCTCACTACCTCTTTTGTGTATGAATCTATTTACAATTGATCTGTAGAAATTATAGAGTTCTATTGCTATATTTTTCTGAAATAGTTCTCAGTGTCTTCAATGGGTTGCTAAATCTCCAGAAGGTGTTTTTAAGAGTTTTTTTCTCTTTCTTCTCCTAAATATTTGCATTCTATGATATAGTGGGAGATTTCATCAGATGACAAACTAAACAAATATCTGTGAGGTTGGAAGATATCTTGCTGTGATATACACTCATCAACAAAACTTAAGGAAGCGGAAAGTCTTTGAATGCTTCACAATTTTGTGTGTCATCCTTGCTCAGGAGCCATGTTAATCTTCTCTGTATCCTTCCTATTGTAGTAGTTGTACTGCAGAACAAGCATGGAAAGTCTTTGATGTCGCTGATATCTATTTTTTGAAGGAGAAAGGGGCAATTTTGTTCACACTTGGTTATCTCATGTGACTTCACTAAAGGTCACTGTAATATCTTTCAGAGTTATTAAACAAGGTAATAAGACCAAATCCAAATAAATAAATAGTGTGTGACGTTTCGGTAACAGCGTTGTTACCATCTTCAGACAAAAGTACTGAATGAGAAATTTTACCACAGCATGTTTTAAATAGCTACTGTTATCAAGTGTGTAAACAAGATAACAGATGGTAACAACGCTGTTACTGAAACATCACACACTATTTATTTATTTGGATTTGGTCTTATTACCTTGTTTTATAATCTATAATCCAAATTGTGCCTTATCAATTTCAGAGTTATTGTCTGAATCCCGATATACATGCTATAAGGTAAAACTTCCTTAAGTTTAGTCCATGAGTGTATTGTCTGAATCCCGATATACATGCTAAAAGGTAAGACTTCCTTAAGTTTAGTCCATGAGTGTATAAAATTGACAAATGCTTCTATCAACTAATCAGAAGCTAGCTTCCTACATCAGAGAGATAAAAATTGGCAAGACATCTTCAGAACTCCCAAAAACGTATGTTTTTACTGAAAGTAGCAATTCCGGATGTTTCAACGATACAATACTGATAAGGCACAATTTGGATTATAAACACAAGGTAATAAGACCAAATAAATTTATTTGGATTTGGTCTTATTACCTTGTGTTTACGATACAATACTCTTGTTTGCATAGAAATTTAGTATTGTCTTTGCAAATTGACATCTCTGCTTATATAGCGCAGCCTTGTTGGATTGTTTAGTTAGGCTAGCGGTTATTGGATAGGACAGGCTGGCATGAGCTGCTGATGTACAGATAATTTGATCTTTTTGTCCTTCTTTTATCGTTTTATACCTTTAGGTAATAAAGGATCTTCCTCTACGGATATATAATTTTCCCCAACATGTTTTATTGAAGCTAAAATAATCTAAATGAGCTACACAGTAGAACATACTCCATGAGAGGACACTCGCGCTAGAGAACATCCCTCTACAAAGAACAGTTTTCATTTATAAAATTGCCATTTTTGACAATTTAACAACTCTCTGGTAAGAGGACACCTCTCTCCCTAAAAAATAACTTTGGCTCTGTAATTAGGTATTGTCTTTTACAGGGAGGTAGTTCTACTGAAATAAAATATAAAAAATATCTCAGTTATTAGAATGAACCAAACTCCTCCCTTGCCGGTCCCAAGCCCAGATGATAAAGGAGGAGGGGGAGCAGTAACAAGCTCACTAAAAAACCTGGGTTCAGCTGGCCCAGCTGATAGTACCCTGTTAGGGCTCCTAAACCAGGGATACAGGATGAGCAGCGTTTGTACTCCATGTTAGGAGCAGCTGTCCATGGCATCTGTTCCTCATGTCAGAGGCGGCCATTTCTTTTGGAGCTAAGTCGGCCTGCCACTGAGTAGTGCTCCCAGTCTTAATGACAAAGGTAGACACATTCTACTTCACCCAGTGTGGAGATAAGAAAGAAGAAGAGAATGAACCAGATGAGTCACAATAAAGAACAGTCATCTTCCACCTGATTAATTAAATACATACTCTAATATAAAAAATAAAGAAAGCATATCATGACCACATGTGCTTTTTAGATGGCGCTATGGCTTGATCAATCAAGAAATTGGGTTGGCCAAATATCAGGGAATAGGTTAAATCAACATTTAGTTGTATATATAAATAATTAAGCAATTCTCAGAGATAATTTCAGTTGTAAATATGTAAAAAAAACACCTACCACACCTCTATATATACTGTTGTAATTCGCGAAATTACTTGGCCTGATGATGAGCTAACGCTTGAAAGCTAGCCGTTTTATATTTTTATATTAAAGAAACTTTTTGCAATTAATTTGATCGGTGTATACCTTTTTTTAATCGTCATTGCAATTATTCTGCAATCTAAATCTTAGTTGATTTCTGTTCCACTAGATGGCGTTCTGCCATCTAAAAAGCACATGTGCTCCTGGTCAGGATATGCTTTCTTCACCAGACCCACTTATTTTTTTATTTTTTTTTCTATTATTTTTTCATACTCTTAATATATTCCTCGGTTAACAAGTATAGATTTAATGAGCAATTACTTTTGGCTACTTTAAATTCACACATTTTAATCAAGAAAAAAAAGAAGGAGGTGAAATGCTCATTTCTATGGACCACTGGTGGCAAGGTGCAGCTGAGTATAGCAATATGCTCTAAGTTAAGTTCAGATAGGTTAAATAGGGTTAGTTTAGATTAAATGAGAAGGACATTTCCTTCTTCTTCTTTCTTATCTCAAAGCCATAATTATGGTGGGTAGTTAGCGACTGCTTTTACTGTAAGCGCACCACATGTCTACACATGTGAAAAGCAGTTTGACTTTTGCACTTACAAATGTGCCAGAGCCCCGTTTGGTTACTTGCACTCGCTGATGGGGTTGGACTTCTGCAAGAATCGGGGGGGCCATTGGAGCATTTTATTTTTAAACAGAAAAAAGTGTCCAATGCGGTAATCGAACCCGGGTCGTAGTGGTCGAAAACCAAACGGTTTAACCAGCCTTCCACCGACCCCCCAGGACATTTCCTGACTGCGTGCAACTCTCTCTAAAAGTTGATGACAGTTCGCACAATCAGATGTCTTAATTTATCAACCTGATCCCCAGCACAATTTTACTTTCATTGATGATAGAAAATAACAACAAAATCTACCTGAGTATTTGCCTAAAATGTACCTTGGTACCTGCAGCTCCAGAACATATTTTGGCTTGCATTAGGTTTACTAAACAGGACCTTTGGGAGAGGCCGCTGCTTATCATAAAACAGCTTGATGAGCATGAACTAATTGGAATTTATGTAATCTTTACACAAGGGGATAAGAAACAGCATCAACAATTTTAAACACAAGGTAATAAAACCAAACCAAATAAATATAAATGGTGTGTGACGTTTCGGTAACAGTGTTGTTACCATCTTCAGACAAAAGTGCTGATCTTTTGTTTTGTCTGAAAATGGTAACAATGCTGTTACAGAAACGTCACACACTATTTATTTATTTGGATTTGGTCTTATTACCTCGTGTTTAAAATCTATAATCCAAATTGTGGCTTATCATCAACAATTTTACTTTTGTAACATTTTTTTCTTTTAGGTTTAGTTTAGGTTGTTTTCAAACTGGAACTATATTATTGTAGCAAGAATAGTGTGGAATAATAAATCACCGAATGTCCACTGAAATGAGTATCTAAAGGGGGTCGGTGGAAGGATGGTCTAAACCGTTGGTTTTCGACCACTACGACCCAGGTTCGATTCTCGCATTGGGCACTTTTTTTCTGATTTAAAAAAAAAAATGCTCCAATGGCCCCCTGATTCTTGTAAAATTCCAACCCCACCTGTGAGTGCAAGTACCCAAACAGGGCTCTGGCACATTTGTAAGTACAAAGTCAAACTGCTTTTCACATGTGTAAATATGTGGTGCACTTACAGTAAAAGCAGTCGCCTACTTCTACCCACCATGATTATCATGGCCTGTACCACGTGTACTAGAGATAAGCAAAAAAAATGAGTACCTCAAGTAATTGACTTAATTCCATAGTCTACCTTTCCCTTCAAGATGTATCCTCTTCTTCTTCTTTCTTATTTCCACTCAATCATATTAGGGTATCAAGCTTGTAGAGCTTGAGACTTGACAATCCTCATGACTGGGTGAAGTAGAATGTGTCTGCCTTTGTCATTAAGACTGGGAGCACTACTCAGTGCCAGGCCGACTTAGCTCTAAAAGAAATGGCCGCCTCTGACATGAGGAACAGACACCATGTGCAGCTGCTCCTAACATGGAGTACAAACGCTGCTCATCCTGTATCCCTGGATTAGGAGCCCTTACAGGGTACTATCAGCCGGGCCAGCTGAACCCATGTTTTTACCAAGCTTGTTACTGTTCCCCCTCCTCCTTTTTCATCCGGGCTTGGGACTGGCAAAAGCGGAGTATCCTCCCTCCACAATAAGGTCAATGATTCTCATAGTACATGTCCTCCAAACTTCTATTCCACTTCATTTAGAAATTAGCTATTCTCCCCATTAAATCTCCAACTTCTTCTTTTATCATCCAATCTGTCCAATTGATCTTGACAATTCTTCTAACCACTGCGCCAGGATGTCAAAAGTTCATCTTCCTCTCTACTTGTTCGCACATTGTCCAAAGCTTCCCAACCATTACAGCGGAAACTGACCAGACAAAACATTCAAACATCCCTCTTTTTTTTTGTTCCATATTTAAATCTCTAAAAGGTAATAAGACCAAATCCAAATAAATATTGTACCTTATAACGCTGTTGCAGAAAAAAGTTTTATATTTAAATCTAAAAGGTAATAAGACCAAATCCAAATAAATATTGTACCTTATAACGCTGTTGCAGAAAAAGTTCCATATTCAAATCTAAAAGGTAATAAGACCAAATCCAAATAAATATTGTACCTTATAACGCTGTTGCAGAAAAAAGTTTTATATTTAAATCTAAAAGGTAATAAGACCAAATCCAAATAAATATTGTACCTTATAACGCTGTTGCAGAAAAAGTTCCATATTCAAATCTAAAAGGTAATAAGACCAAATCCAAATAAATATTGTACCTTATAACGCTGTTGCAGAAAAAGTTCCATATTCAAATCTAAAAGGTAATAAGACCAAATCCAAATAAATATTGTACCTTATAACGCTGTTGCAGAAAAAGTTCCATATTCAAATCTAAAAGGTAATAAGACCAAATAAATAAATACTGTGTGACTGTTCTGCAACAGTGTTATAAGGTATAATTTAGATTATAGATTAGAATTACAAGATAATAAGACCAAATACAAATAAATAACAATGATGTTACCGAAACGTCGTACACTATTTATTTGGATTTGTGGTCTTATTACCTTATGAAGATAACAGTAAGTATTTAAAAACAGGCTGTGATATTTTTATTCTTCAGTAATAGTGTTGTAATCCGACAAAGGGGCTGAATGAGAAAAAATAACACAGCTTGTTTTTAAATATAGTTACTGTTATCAAGTGTGTAAATAAGATAACAGTAGCTACATGTTTAAAAACATGCTGTGATATATTTTCTAATCCAGTACTTTTGTCTGATGATGGTAACAACATTTGTTACAGAAGCATTAAATACTATTTATTTGTTTGGATTTGGTCTTATTACCTTATAGTTCTAAACTATAATCCAAATTGTGCCTTATCATTTTTTGAGTTTAACATCTTTTTTTTTTTAAACCTGTGAATTCTGGTCATCATGATCATCATATAGCGCCATCTTTTGTTATATAGAGGTAGAGAATTCCCGATGAATCAATCCCGGGTCGTTGCGGTCAAAAACCAATGGTTTAAACCATTCGTCACACACAAATTCAAATAAATAAAATAGTGTGTGTGACATTTCAGTAACAGCATTGTTATTTATTTGGTCTTATTACTTTGTAATTCTAATCTATAATCTAAATTTTACCTTTATAATGTTGTTATAGAAATGTCACACAGCATTTATTTATTTGGTCATATATTTTTTTTAAATTGCAATTATAAAGATTTTACTGAATACAGAAGATCTTGTCTATCATGATTTTAATTAAGACAGGAGATCTTGTTGATAAATCAATGATCAAGAACGTAGATAGTAAAGTGCAGAATCTTATTCTTAGAGTATCAGGCGAAAATTTAACTCCAATCATCGAAATAGATCATCAAGCTTTAGAAACTGCCGATATTGTATAAAACCCATTCAATCTCAAGGTATTTTGTAAACATAGGCATTTCAGAATATTTGGTCATATTACCTTTTAGATAAAGGCACAATTTGGATTATAGATTATAAACACAAGGTAATAAGACCAAATCCAAATAAATAAATAGTGTGTGACATTTCGGTAACAACGTACATGCTGTGGTAAAATTTCTCATTCAGTACTTTTGTCTGAAGATGGTAACAATGCTGTTACCGAAACGTCACACACTATTTATTTATTTGGATTTGGTCTTATTACCTTGTGTTTATTACCTTTTAAATTTGAATATGGAACTTTTTCTGCAACACAGTATTATAAGGTACAATATTTATTTATTTGGATTTGGCCTTATTATTACCCCCCCAAAAAACTGCTAAATAACAAAAATGGTAATTTTGGTGATAAAAAAAACTGTCCCTTGTAGAGAGGTAGTGTGAGTATCCTCTCGTGAAAGTTTTACTCTATTTGGAATTAAATTTACTTAACTTTCAAACTTTATTATTTTTTTTGCCCTCTAGAGCCACATTTTTAAAAACATCTGTTATTTTTTCTGCATGCACCTTTCCCAATCTTGTTAGTATAATTATCCACAGCACAGCTGTGTCTGTACAGCTGCTCACTTGATTTCTATCCTGCCAGTCCTACAACTTGTTTTAATTCAACACCCCAAGGGAACAGAATTTAGAGTTATGGTTTCTATCCTGCCAGTCCTACAACTTGTTTTAATTCAACACCCCAAGGGAACAGAATTTAGAGTTATGGTTTCTATCCTGCCAGTCCTACAACTTGTTTTAATTCAACACCCCAAGGGAACAGAATTTAGAGTTATGGTTTCTATCCTGCCAGTCCTACAACTTGTTTTAATTCAACACCCCAAGGGAACAGAATTTAGAGTTATGGTTTCTATCCTGCCAGTCCTACAACTTGTTTTAATTCAACACCCCAAGGGAACAGAATTTAGAGTTATGGTTTCTATCCTGCCAGTCCTAAAACTTGTTTTAATTCAACACCCCAAGGGAACAGAATTTAGAGTTGAATTAAAGAGTAGGTGTGTTGATTCATGGTTGATTAGTGTACTTGATTGAAAAATCTCCTATATATAAATAATCCCCAAACAGATTTCTGGAGATGGGAGTTTCTTTTTATTTCATCTCCAGAAACCTGTTTGTATTATTTTAATTTATAGTTGGTTAAATCTAGAAGAAAATAAGACCTAATCCAAATAAATTAACGGTGTGTGACGTTTCGGTGACAGCATTACTGAATTTGTCTGATGATGGTAACAATGCTGTTACCGAAACGTCACACAGCTGTAGCTATAATCTATAATCCAAATTGTGCTTTATTAACATGGTTGGTTAAGTTAAAGTAAATAATCTTATTGAAATTTTTGAAAAAGAGAGAGAGAAGGTCAGCTTTTACTTTTAGAGTTCACTCCTCACTTTTCAACTTACACAAAGTACAACAAATAAATGTGAAAGAGCGCAAATTTATAGATGAGAACCGACAATTATAAATATTTTTGGTTTCTACAGTAGAACTACCTCTCTGTAAAAGACACCCAGTTGCAGAGCTAAAGTATCCTTTAGGGAGAGGTGTCCTCTTACAGGAGAGTTGCAAAATAGTAAAAATGGTAATTTTGGAAATTAAAACTGGTTTCTTTGTAGAGAGGTGTCCTCTAGCGCGAGTCTCCACTCATGGAGGTTCTACTGTATAGTGAAAAATGGCCAAAAAGAGGATAAAATGAAGCCAGAAATCAACGACAAAGTAAAAATGTCCAAGTAAAACCACCAGAAATCAACCACAAAGTAAAAATGACCAAGTAAAACCACCAGAAATCAACCACAAAGTAAAAATGACCAAGTAAAACCACCAGAAATCAACCACAAAGTAAAAATGACCAAGTAAAAACACCAGAAATCAACTACAAAGTAAAAATGACCAAGTAAAACCACCAGAAATCAACGACAAAGTAAAAATGACCAAGTAAAACCACCAGAAATCAACGACAAAGTAAAAATGTCCAAGTAAAACCACCAGAAATCAACGACAAAGTAAAAATGACCAAGTAAAACCACCAGAAATCAACGACAAAGTAAAAATGACCAAGTAAAACCACCAGAAATCAACTACAAAGTAAAAATGTCCATGTAAAACCACCAGAAATCAACTACAAAGTAAAAATGTCCATGTAAAACCACCAGAAATCAACTACAAAGTAAAAATGTCCAAGTAAAACCATCAGATATCAACCACAAAGTAAAAATGTCCAAGTAAAACCACCAGAAATCAACCACAAAGTAAAAATGTCCAAGTAAAACCACCAGAAATCAACGACAAAGTAAAAATGACCAAGTAAAACCACCAGAAATAAATGACAAAGTAAAAATGACCAAGTAAAACCACCAGAAATAAATGACCAAGTAAAAACAGGCTATAGTACCTGTTAGTTAGGATTGAAGAAGAGAAAAACCACATTCTAATGCTGATAAATTTTCTGACCCAAGTTCCCAGAGAAGGATGATATGTAAACACTGCAATAGTTTTGTTTTTTCTTCCTTTTCTGATAAGATTGATGGGCTTTCTTCATCTCTGTCAACCCTTCTAAGAAAGCCTCTTTCTCTTGTAACACTACAACTACCTCCTCTTGAAACACTCAAAGTAACAAGACTTAACAAATTGTCACTAAAATTATGTTTCTCCAATCTATAATCCAAATTGTACCTTATCACAGTAGAACTACCTCCTCTTGAAACACTCAAAGTAACAAGACCTAACAAATTGTGACTAAAAATTATGTTTCTCCCAATCTATAATCCAAATTGTACCTTATTACAGTAGAACTACCTCCTCTTGAAACACCCAAGGTAACAAGACTTAACAAATTGTGACTAAAATTAGGTTTCTCCCAATCTATAATCCAAATTGTACCTTATCACAGTAGAACTACCACCTCTTGAAACACTAAAGGTAACAAGACTTAACAAATTGTGACTAAAATTATGTTTCTCCAATCTATAATCCAAATTGTACCTTATCACAGTACAACTACCACCTCTTGAGAAACACTCAAGGTAACAAGACTTAACAAATTGTGACTAAAATTATGTTTCTCCAATCTATAATCCAAATTGTACCTTATCACAGTAGAACTACCACCTCTTGAAACACTCAAAGTAACAAGACTTAACAAATTGTGACTAAAATTATGTTTCTCCAATCTATAATCCAAATTGTACCTTATCACAGTACAACTACCACCTCTTGAGAAACACTCAAAGTAACAAGACCTAACAAATTGTGACTAAAAATTATGTTTCTCCAATCTATAATCCAAATTGTAACTTATCACAGTAGAACTACCTCCTCTTGAAATACACAAGGTAACAAGACTTAACAAATTGTGACTAAAATTATGTTTCTCCAATCTATAATCCAAATTGTACCTTATCACAGTAGAACTACCTCCTCTTGAAACACTCAAAGTAACAAGACTTAACAAATTGTGACTAAAATTATGTTTCTCCAATCTATAATCCAAATTGTACCTTATCACAGTAGAACTACCACCTCTTGAAACACTCAAAGTAACAAGACTTAACAAATTGTGACTAAAATTATGTTTCTCCAATCTATAATCCAAATTGTAACTTATCACAGTAGAACTACCTCCTCTTGAAATACACAAGGTAACAAGACTTAACAAATTGTGAATAAAATTATGTTTCTCCAATCTATAATCCAAATTGTACCTTATGTGGTACATCATTTTCTCGTTCACTACTTTTGTCTGATGATGGTAATAACGTTGTTACAGAAACTTCACACACTATTTATTTGTATTTGGTCTTATTATCTTGTATTTAGATTTTAAACAATGATAAGGCACAATTTGGATTATAGATCATAATCACAAGGTAATAAGACCAAATCCAAATAAATAAATAGTGTGTGATGTTTCGGTAACAGCGTTGTAACAACTTTTGTCTGAAGATGGTAACAACGCTGTTACCAAAACGTCACATACTATTTATTTATTTGGATTTATATACAGTCTACTCTCGTTATAACGCCACTCGATATAACGCCACCCTCGCCTTACGCCGCTTTTTCGTTTTGTCCCAATCGACATCAATGCATTTTTCTCGATATAGCGCCACTTCCTCGCTGTTCGCCTTCCGCCGCTGATTTTCGTATCCCAAGTAGCAAAAACTACTCGTTATAGCGCCGCTCACAACGTCCCCCCCCCCCCCTTTCCTGTCTGCATTTTTTACGCCAACGGCGCCGGACTTTGTTTGCTATTGACACAACAGATAACAGATTGTGTGAACAGCCAGCAGACCTTTTTCCTGCTTGTGCCTGGGACATACACAGTCGTCGCTTCATCCTTTGCTAACGTCAACACAACAACTTTATTGTCGTATCATGAGTTCCCAAAAGCGTAAACGTGAGTCGATCACCATTGAAAAGAAGAAGGAGATATGCCAGTTGGCAATAAATAACCCTACGATGTCGAAGAATGAGATTGGAGAGCGTTTCTCACTTCCACGAACAACTGTCCGTGATATTCTCACTCAGGCTGAGAAGTGGGAAAATTATACTGTTGGTTCTTCAAAGAGACAAAGAGTCGGAAAATTTAGTGACTTGGAAGACGCTCTCTTCAACTGGTTTACTCAAAAGCGTGCCAATAATATTATTATTACTGATGACCTCCTAAGAGAAAAGGCAAAAAAACTTGGCGAGCAGTTGGCCGTACCAGAAAATTTCGCGTACAGCAGTGGTTGGCTGCAGCGATTTAAAGGGAGATTCCATATTTCGCATCGACGGCTCTGTGGGGAAGGCGCATCGATTTCTCCAGCTATCATTGATGAACACCTTACAAATTTGAACAGTATGCTGGCGAACTCCGGATATGACCCAGCCAGCATATACAATGCAGACGAAACAGGATTATTTTTTCAGCTCATTCCTGACCGAACACTTTCTCACAAAGATGAAAACTGCCGTGGTGTCAAAAAGATGAAGCAGCGAATCACTGTTCTACTGTGCTGCAACTCTACTGGAACAGACAAGCGGCGATTGCTGATTATTGGAAAATCGGCAAAGCCTCGATGCTTCAGAAACTTTAGTCCATACTTCTACTGCACTTACACATCTAACAGCAAAGCATGGATGACCTCTAGCATATTTCAAGAATGGCTACTGCAGTTCAACAAGCAGCTTGTCTCTGAAGGACGTCGTATCCTACTGTTGCTAATAACGCTACGTCTCACTGTGTCCCTAATGATGGTCTCAGCAACATAAAGATACACTTCCTTCCACCAAATATGACTGCTAGTCTGCAACCACTGGATAGTGGCATCATCAAAAGTTTCAAGGCTCAATATCGCAAGCTTCAACTCCAGAAAATGGTCGAATTGGCGGATGCCTATCTACCCACAGAATTACGTCTGGATTACGCTGTGCGCTATTGTAAAATGGCTTGGGATTCTGTGAGCCCTGATTCCATCAGCAACTGCTGGAATCACACAGGCATTCGCTTCACTTCTACTGCTGCAGTTGAGCCTCTTAATTATGGAAATCTGCTTGATCGCATTCGCGACATCTTCGCTATTACACCAGAGAATTTGATGACTGAAAGGGAGTTTCAACTGGTTGATGATTCCCAGGAGGCGGAAATGAAGCTAACAGATGACAATTTGCTAGTGTCCACTGTTACAGCGAAAGAATAACTTGGCGAGGATGATGATACAACAGTGACCCAGCGCCTACCATCGTTAAGGGAAGCCAGAACAGCTGCTGAGACAGTTTTGTTGTTTCTTGAGCACTCCAAGAGAGCAACATCTGACGACGTCAATCTATCTGCGGATTTGTTACGCCGTGTCTATGCCATAAGTGAGGGAGAGAAAAGACAAGTTGTGATCACAGACTTCTTCAAGAAAATGTAATTACTTTTTTTATGAATAAATTATAAATTAATGCTTTCTATTTATCATATTAATTAATTAATGCCGGTTTTGCATTCTATATATTGACTTAAAGTATAAGAGTTTTCATTAATAATTGTTATAAATAATTTATTGTATCTTTAAATTTCACATTTTAAACGTGTTCGATACAACGCCACCCTCGCCTTACGCCGCATTTTTGCAAAATCCGGATGGTGGCGTTATAACGAGAGTAGACTGTATATATATATACACTAGCCGAATGACCCGGGCAACGCCCGTGTTTTACCCGATTGAATGTTTTTATTCAAATACTATTTGTTACAATTATAAATTGGCGCCTTAAATAAATGCATATATTAGTTAATAACTATAGCCTATGTGCTTTATCTGTCTATGTACTGTTGGCTTCCGTAGGCGTCTCATACTGGGAAAAAGAAAGAGAGGATTCCATTTAGTTATTAACTAATATATGCATTTATTTAAGGAGCGACCCGCTCCAACACAAAACGAAACAGAGTGGGGGAGGCATGATGGGGGGGGGGGGGGGGGGCAAAGGTGGCGTGATCGTAGCCAACCAATAGGAGGGCGCCATTCCAAAAAAAAAGCAAACGGTGACAGAGTTGATTGATTAGGAGATGAGGAATGACGCTCGTAACTGTATATAGAATTAGTATTGTTACGATGCTTAAAAAATCTTACTAAGAAACACAGCAAAAGGGAAACTATAATCAAAGAGACAAATGAACCATTCGTATATAGCTGAGGAAGTTTCTTATTGGAAATATTAACGAATGGCTCGTTAAAGCAGAGTGCCAATTGATTTATTGGAAATACAAGTTTAGAGACAATCAAAAGAGCGATAGAATGTCAGTTCTGAACAGTCAGCAGCTTGGCAGGAAGGAAGTAGGGGTAAGTAGTGACGTCACGCTGGTATAGGTGGCGCCGGCTCACTGTACACGTGTCAAGGTCGACTTGGGATGAAAACAGCGACTCTATAAATTTCACAATTTCTAACACTCCCTCTTGAAATTTATAACGTTAAGTTTTCTAGGAGCCGCCTGAAGTGTTTCGGTCCCAAAGGTTTCGTCAGGAGGTCAGCCGTCTGCTGAAGAGTGCTGACATATCTTGTGATCAGCTCACCATCTTCCTGTTTAGTACGAATGTAGTGATATCGTACATCAATGTGCTTCGTTCTCTTATGGAACTCGGGATTCTGCACTAGCTTTATGGCTGCTTGATTATCCATGTTGAGTACTGTGGGTCTGTCCATCTTAATCCCAATATCCTTAAGAAGTCTGCGTAGCCAGACCATTTCTTTAGTAGCAGCACAGGCAGCAATATATTCACTTTCTGTTGTCGAGAGGGCAACTGTCGATTGCTTTTGGCTTGACCATGAAACAGCACCATGGTTTAACATGAAGATGTAACCTGTAGTACTTTTTCTTGAATCAATGTCCCTAGCATAATCGCTATCTGAGTAACCTGTTAACTCTTGATGGTTAGCGTACAATATTCCTAATTGTGGTGTTGCTTTCAAGTAGCGAAATACATTTTTAATTGCTGTCCAGTGTGTCTGTCCTGGGTTGTCAAGGTATTTACTTAATTGTGATGTCGCATAAGCTATGTCCGGTCTAGAAACAGTAGAGGCAAACATTAGTGAGCCTACGGCTTCTCTGTAAGGAAATTTTGGTGAATTTCCATTTTTATCTAAGTCTGGGCAATCAGCTTTAGTTAGGACTGTACTCGGGTCCATGGGTACTGCTGCGGGTTTGCAATCAATCATGTTGAATTTATCTAAAATCTTGTTTATGTATGAAGATTGGTGGATATAGATCTTCGATCTATCCTCTGATTGTTCAATCTGAAGTCCTACAAAATAATCTGCATCTCTAGACGTTATATTGAACTCGTGAGATAGTTCCTGGACGATAGAATCGATATCGTCTTTGTTCCGAGACATGAGAAGTCCATCATCGACGTAAAGAGCAAGGATCATTTGAGTGTCGTTAATAGTTCCGGTGAAAACACATTGATCTGCATTAGATTGGAAAAAATTGTGTTTCTCTAAGAAGGATTTAAACTTCCTATTCCAATTTCTGGACGATTGTTTCAGTCCATATAGACTCTTTTGTAGTTTACAAACAAAATTGTGTCCTTGAGAGAAACCTTCTGGTTGTTCTAAGTATATGACTTCGTCTAGGTCACCATATAAAAATGCAGTCTTTACGTCAAATTGTTTTAAGAACATTCTTTCTGATGCCGCGTTTGCTAGTAACACTCGAAGTGAATCATATCTGACAACAGGACTGAAGGTGTCGAAATAGTCTACGTTCTTCCTTTGTGTGTAACCCTTAGCTACAAGTCTAGCCTTAAATTTAGGTGCCGTAGAGTTGGGATGGGATTTTAGCTTATAAACCCATTTACTTCCTATTGGCTTATATCCGTCTGGTAGGGTTTCGAGTGACCATGTGTTATTAGATTCTAACGCTTTTATTTCTTCTTTCATTGCATCCAACCATTTTTCGGCATTTGGACTTTCCATAGCATCTTTATAGGTTGAAGGCTCATCGACAAAATGGTAGTTACAAGAATCTGCTTTCTTTTTAGATCGAGTTATCATCGGGTGGAATCCCGATGGCGTGGGAAACCCTAGCGCTGCAGGTGATTCATCCTCGGTTGTTTGTGCTGCCGGCGGGTCAAAGTCAATATTAACTGGGATGAAATTTTCTCCCTCTAGTTCGCAATGTCGGAGCTTTGTCTCGTTAAAAGTAACATCTTTAGAGATAGAAATCTTTCTAGTAGAAGGGTTCCAGAGTCGAAAGTTAGTGCATGTTTTATCGTACCCTAAGAAAATCATCTTTTGTGATTTCTTATCCCATTTCCTTCTACGTTCTTTAGGTGTATGCAACCATGCTTCACAGCCGAAAATCTTTAGATTATATAAACTAACTTTTCTTCCGAAAAAGAGTTCATAGGGTGTGGTATTGGGAGCTTGTTTAGTGAATGTTCGGTTTAGAATGAAGGTTGCAGTATTGCAAGCTTCTGCCCAAAGTTCTTCGGGAAGATTTCGTGCGCACAGCATCGATCGAGCTGCTTCGACAATAGTTCTATTGTCTCGTTCTACGCGCCCTATCTGTTCGTGAACATATGGAGCTGACAATTCATGCACTATTCCGAACTTTCTGCAAGTATTTGTGAAATCTTTACTGGTATATTCTAGTGCATTATCGGTTCTAATCACTTTAATTTTATTGCCTGTTTGATTATAACTGAATCTAGCAAAGTTTTCAAATTTGTGTAAAATATCGGATTTGTGTCTAATGAAATCTATATGGCGAAAGCCACTGGAATAATCTTTGAATAAAATGAAATAAAGTGATCCTCCTATTGATTGTGTTGGCATAGGGCCGCAGATATCACTTAGAATGAACTCACCAGGATTGTACTCCTTTGTTTCAGACAAATGACTAGGCTTTCTGTGAGCTTTTCCTTCTTGGCAGCCTTGACAGAAGAAATCGTCTTCTTTTATGTCCTCGGGTTGCAAACCGTTGATCGATCCTTTCTTGGCCATTTCTCGAATAGTGCTGAGTGAGATGTGTGCTAGTCTTAGGTGCCACGGTTGGAGGTTGTTGATCTTTGCTGAAAATCCTTGTGAAGATGAAGTAACTCGGAACATCATCTTGTAGAGCCCATCTTGGCGTTGTCCAACTGCTTTCAGATCTTTTCTTGAGTAGATGCGCAGCTCATCCTTGTCGATGTCTACTCGGTATCCCTTTTCAGCGCACACTCCCAGGCTGAACAAATTTTTCTTGAGCTTCGAAGAGTAGAGCACATTCCTGATTGATGTTGCAATCCATTTTCCATTCACCAGGGCAAGGATTTCAATGTCACCTGTACCTTCTGCAAGGACGGAAGTGTTGTCTCCAAGGTATATTCTATGATCGTTGTGGATCGGAGTGAAGGACTTGAACCATTCACGTCGGAAGGTCATGCTGCAGCTTGCTCCGCTGTCTGCCCACCATATGTCGCAATCATTCCACTTTAGGATGGTATCAGCGTTGAAACTTTTATAATCATAATCTCCTGCTTGGTTCTTCCGCTTCTCGTTTTTCTTCTGCTGGTCGGCAATCCGTTTCCGACATTCCCGTGACCAATGACCAATCTTGTGACAATAATGGCATTCAGTCTTTTTCTTTAGTTCTGATATCTTTCCTGAATCAGTCTTCTTTATGTTGTCTTCTTTGATTCTTGGTTTAGTCTGTTGGTAGAATGCTGTACCTTGCGAGGAATCGGCCTGCTGGTTTCTACATTCTTCAATCAGAAGACGTGCTGATAAGTTCTCTAGAGTCTGCGTAATCGGCGCTTGAGACTCCCATGCTGGAATGAAATACCGCATGCTCGAAGGAAGAGAGTTTATTATCTTTGCCACTTTCTGGTCATCTGTAATCGTTCCTCCTGCATCCTGAATTCTTGCACTAAGATTTTCAATCTTGGCGATATAGCTGCTGACATCCTCTGATGACGACATTCGGGCGTCAAAAAATTGTTGCCACAACATGCCAATTGCGATCTCTGATCTCTGTTCGTGGATGGACATTAGCCTTGTCCACATTTGAGCGGCAGTTTTACAGGACATCAAAGGTTCTAGAAATCTTAATTCGAGTGCCTGTGATATAAGCATTCGGGCTTTGATATCTTTGGCGTGCCATGCATCCTGTATAGCAGAGGTAGCGTCACTTACCTCTGGTTTGATTTCTTTGCCGTCAACGATATCCAAAAGTTGATTTTGCTCTAATAGTAGTCGGAACTGAAATTTCCAAAGGGAGAAGTTTTCGCCTTTGAACTGGCGGACTTGATTCTCAAGGTGCGTCATATTTAGCACGAGTTAGGCTTAGCAGTTTCACTTTAGGTTTGCTTCTTCAAATTTGGGGCGTAGTCAGGACCCATAACCTATTGGAAATATTAACGAATGGCTCGTTAAAGCAGAGTGCCAATTGATTTATTGGAAATACAAGTTTAGAGACAATCAAAAGAGCGATAGAATGTCAGTTCTGAACAGTCAGCAGCTTGGCAGGAAGGAAGTAGGGGTAAGTAGTGACGTCACGCTGGTATAGGTGGCGCCGGCTCACTGTACACGTGTCAAGGTCGACTTGGGATGAAAACAGCGACTCTATAAATTTCACAATTTCTAACATTTCTCACTCTCTCCAATGACAAAAGAGACGTCCTCCAGTTAATCAGGATGTGTTGGTTAACTCACCACTCAGGAAAATATTGTAGACCTTGGTTAACACAAGTTTATTATTATTATTTTTTTTGCTTATCCCTAGTGCACGTGGTACAGGCCATGATAATCTTGGTGGGTAGAAGGCGACTGCTTTTACTGTAAGTGCACCACATGTCTACACATGTGAAAAGCAGTTCGACTTTGCACTTACAAATGTGCCAGAGCGCCGTTTGGTTACTTGCACTCGCTGGTGGGGTTAGACTTTGGAGCCATTGGAGCATTTTTTTTTTTTTTTAATCAGAAAAAAGTGCCCAATGCGGGAATCGAACCCGGGTCGTTGCGGTTGCAAACCAACGGGTTAGACCATCTTTCCTACGACCCCCATACACAAGAATGTAGTTGGCATTGTCATTTTGCCCTTGTCTGAAGGTCCAGCATGTCAGGTGTCTGCAGGATGATGTTGAAATTACATATGTTACCATATTACCCTATTACCATATGTGTAGAGTGTTTCCCCCGCAGTAATGTAGAGAAATGTAAGTTTCCCCACACACACTTAGTAACTTCTATTGCAGCTTGCAACCTTAGAATAATTTTTAACACCAAATGCTTTCATTTTTATTTGCTCCTGAAGATGACAAAACAAATTTTGTCTGAACATTGTGATAATAATAAAAAGCTTTACTGACTGAAGTATCGTTAATTTTTAAGAACTATGAAAGCTGCCCAGGCAGCCTCTATCTTTACACTTAGTAATTTGTGTATGTCAATATGGAAGTATAATTGTACAAAGTTTTCCTGGGTGAATTACCTTCATGTTATTGGATCAAGAATACATCTGTAGCGGCTCCCATATATTAACATTAATATCATATTAATTGTTGTCATATCAATATAATAAAATAATTATACATCATTTTAAATATAAAATATAAATCGTATAAAATGTAAATATATATCTATAATATATCAAACACATATATATAACATTATATAATCTAGAAATGATATTTGACCACACACACATATATACAAAAATAACTTTAATGTTAATATACACCAATTTAACCCTTCTGATAATTTGTATAAATAAATGTAATTAAAAGTTGATTTTACAATAAATAATTTGTTAATGACTCCGCTTATAAATCTATGCCGCCCACATAAATTGGTGAGCCGCGTATTTAAAATATAAACTTTAACGAACATTTGCAAGCAATCAAACAAGAATTTCAATTTGATCAAAAGTGAAAAATAAAATTACTCATAATATTGTAGAGTTGAATAAATTAAGTAGAGTTCGATGTTGAGATTAAATATAGTTTATTTAAAGTAAGGTTACAAAGAAGAGAATAACGGGAGCTAGCGCAGTATGTTTTCAAAAAGCAGCTAAGAACAACCTAATCCGCGCCGCTCCTCCCGGGCCTCCCCCCGCGCATCCTTTCCAAATGGCGATGCATTCATGCATCGATGCATATCAAATTATAAATGTAATGTTCTAATTAAAAAGAACGAGTAAGAATGAATATGAGAAGATCTATGACAATAGAAACTCTAACTTTATTACTCTCTTGACCTATATATATATACATCGCGCTTCTCGCGGACATGCAAATATATCAACCTTTCATAAGAAACAACATGTAAAAATATATAAAACAAAACAATACTATGCAAATATGTCGAGGTATGCGACAATAAATATTTAAGAAATACATATTAAATATTTATATTTAAAACAAAAATATAACATATTTCGCAATATTTAAAAACAACGAAAACGTACATCGTTTGGTATTTAATTCAAGGCAAATTTTCAACTTAAAACAAAATCGCTATCAAATATAATTTTAAGAAATTATTTATGTGGATTGTCGTTATTAACCACCACACATCCAATGTGGAGGTTCTTCATTATAACAGAGAGAGATTGAGATTGAATATACTTTTGTACATATAAGATTATATAGGGTTAATGTATATTTAAAAAAAATTAAACTTAAATATTATTTTCATCAGAGGAATCCCACTGAGTCTGGTATGATGTCACGCCCTGAAGTCGGACAGATCTCCCCGACTATTGCCATGTCGAGGAATAGCTTCAGACCTCTGCTCAGGCGTCAGGTACTCAAGGACGTCCTCCCTGTTAGAAGGGGAGACAATCTCCTCCCTATAATAGTCTCTGTACAGAGGTTCTAGGATGGTGGTGTTGGCATTCAAGCTCTCGAACAGCTTCTCTACCGGGTTATAACATTCTAATTCTATGTTCCCCAAGTTTTAGCCGTGGTTATAACAAGAGTCCACCCCAAGTGATATTCTTATAACCATAGAAGGTTAACTACAGTATGTCTAGTATATATACACTTATGGGCAAACTTGAGGAAGTTGTACCTTTTAGCATTTATATCAGGATTCAGACAATAACTCTGAAAGATATTACAGTGACCTTTATTGAAGACATACAAGATAGCCAAGTGTGAACAAAATTGCTTTTGTCTCCTATAAAAAAATAAATGACTGGTGACATCAAAGACTTTCCACTTCCTTAAGTTTTGTCCATGAGTATAGTCAAAACGCCCTACCTTAGTGTGTTGTGTATGTACAGGGCTACCTCGCCGTAGATTACAAGGGCCAGAACATATCCGAGCTTCACCAAGATGTGGTGGTGGTACACCCAGTCAACTCCAGTGCCACCTACTGGCGGCTACATGCCCACTTCTGCCAGGGCCATCTCCTACGCCTCCATGCAGACATTCAGACCATCCAGGAGAGGATCCTCAACACTTCCCGGCATATCGCGCAGGACAACTCTTCCCTCTCCTGGCCAGTGGGCCTGGAACCTCCGTTCAAGGCTGTGAACAGGTTTGATGTCATCCCCTGGGTCTACTTCAACATCACCCACGCCTACCTAGCCAACCAGTTCTCCCAAGTCTCCCAGCACAAGAAGACAGAGGAGGAAGACATCCGGAATGCTCTGGAGGAATGTAAGTCCTGGCTGGCATCCAGGTACGGAGAGCAGCTCAAGTTCTCCAGGCTCATCAACGGCTACAAGAGACTCGACCCCAGCAGAGGGATGGAGTACATCTTCGACATGGCGCTAACCAACGTCCAATCAGGGATGGACACCTTCAAGAGGCTGGAACTCCTACGGCCTGTCAACCACATTGAACTCCTCTCCGTTCCCTTTGTGACGGAACATGCGAGAGTCATCCTAGTCCTCACTATTAAGAGCCAAGATGTTAAGGAGGCCATAGAATTCATAGAGGAGGAGTATGTCCGCACCTGCCTAGAGAAACAGGAGAGCTCCGTACTCCTCTTTGTCCTCCAGTTTCATCCCGGAGAAACCAAGGAACAGGATCCCTACGCCGAGCTGAAGGCCAAAGCACAGAATTACACCCTCAAATACAGGCAGCAAGGAGCCAAGATTGCCTGGCTGGATGTACCCGTCCCCAACGATCTAACCTCAGAGATCCCGGTCTTTGACATCTTCGCCAAGAAACTCAGTCCAGATTCCCTAGTCCTCATAGGCAGACCCAACATGAAACTAATTACGGACTACCTCAACAGGGTGAAGATGAACACCATCTTTGGGACTCAGGTCTTCTTCCCTATCCCCTTTGTCCAGTACCATCCTAAACTCCTCCCTAAGGATGCTACCATGGAAGTAAAGAAGGAACATGGCCACTATGACCAGTATGACTATGACCACGCCAGCTTCTACATCTTTGACTACCTCAACGCCCGTCAGAGTTCCTCCATCCCCATCGTCAAATCCTTCTCAGAGATGAAGGACTTTCATTCGCCGGACCTCAGGGTGTTTGATGTCTTCCTGGCATCGAAACAGGTCCACGTCATGAGGGCAGTTGAGCCGGACCTAAGGCTTAGGTACAAGTGGAAGAATTGCGAGTCCCTCGGACCTCGACTCCAGTCCGAATGTCAACACAGCAAAGAGGAAGGTCTCGGCTACAAGACCAATTTAGCCACTCTGGTGCTAGCCGGGGAGAAATTGTAAGCCCATTTTTATTTTAAAATTTATTCTTACACTTTTTCTCCTCCTCCTCATTTTTAAGAAGTTTTTTACTTTGGTTATAAGATTGTTGTTTTGTGACAACACCAACAAAACCCTATCTCTCTCTCTCTTGCCAACTTTTTTCCTTTTTTTTTTTAATATTGGCATTTATTTTTTGTCAGTTTATAGAAATTTTTCTCTACATCCATATTTTTTTCTATTGAAGTTTTTTTTTTATTATTGTTTTCATAAGTCTTATACAATTAGTCAAAAATATTTATTTAAAAAATATCAAAAATTTTATTTGTAGTTTTCACTTTTTGTTTTAAAAATTGGAAATTCTAACTTATTTACTTTTTTTTTTTTCTATTTTTCTAGATAAAGTTTTCTATCTTTTTTTTTTCATATATAGATTAAAATAAAAAGGCTATTGTTTCAATAGTAACATATAAATAATAATTGGAAATATGCAACTAAGGTATTTTCAGAATATATATATTTTTTGGTATATAAAAAAAAGATGTGATTGTTGCATTTAAGTTTCTTTTCTTTTTTAAACTTTATTTAAAATAATCTATAGAGTATAAAAATTTACACAAATAAATTTACTGGCAATGTGCTTCTTTTAAATATCATCAAATATTATCCCTACAGAGTAGTAGAGTACTACTCTAACGATAGATGGCAATTAAATTTAATTTACTAATCTATCGAGTATAATTCAATCTTTTACAGGACAAAGTGATGCCCAAGACACTTTATAAATCCTCTCATGTAAGAAACAAAAGACCAAATACAAATTATTGAAATGTTTGTCATGTTTCAGTAACAGCATTGTTACCATCATCAAAGTACTCCAAGTTTTTAATACTATGTCTAATAATGGTAACAATACTGTTACTGAAACATAGCCAACATTTCAATCATTTGGATTTGTTCTTTTATTATCCTTTAATTCTATAAATCCAACTTGTACCTCTCTCTCTTGTCAAAAAAAGAAACATTTTGTCCAATGATAAAGCACAATTTGGATTATAGATTATAGCTACAAGAAAATAAGACCTTTTTTTTATATTTATCCTTTTATTAGTCTAAATTAGACAAGATCTTGGAGGTCGTGCTCATAAAGAAGTTCAAGAACTCTTCTTGGTTCTCTGTACAGGGATCTCTTCTTCTTTCCAATACAATTTAGTAAATGTTGGGGAGTGGCCTTTTCGGTTTTGTACCTAGTGCACATGGGGAAGCTTTTGGCTTCCTCTTTATAGACTAGAGGGCGCAGGTGACCAGATTTCCATCTGGCCAAATGTGTTGACTTCCTTCTGTTTAGTTGGAGGGTCTTTTTTTTTTGGGGTTATGGGTAAATAAGACCTAATCCATATAAATTAATAGTGTTTGATGTTTCGGTAACAGCGTTGTATCAACATTTTGTCCTGTAAATGATACTCTAAAGCTTTTTCTCATTTGTTCCTTATGTTTGAAGAAGGTAGCTATGTATATTGTTACTCAAACTTCAAATTACCTATTTGATCTCATTACCTTTTAATTCTTATCAACAAATCCAAATTTGTATCTTATTGAGTTCAAATTTTGTTTTTCCTAAAGAACCATTTTTAGTGTAACAAAACAATTTTTTTTTAAATAATTATAAACAGGGTGCTTTTTTTTGTATGCCGATTGTTGATGGAAATATTAGCTATTTTTGATGCTTATGCAATCGTAAAACTGCCGGAAGAGTTCAAAACTGATGAATCAGGCCCTCCCATTCTTTTTTATCATTGCAATAAGAGGAATAGAAAATTTGATTTAAAAAGATAAACATTGGGCTTCAAAAATAAGTTTATATTTCCATTAAAAATAATAATAATTATTAATAATATCATCATTTTTTTTTTTTTTGCTTTTAACACTTTTTCACACACAAGGATGCCACGAAAATCTTGGTATTATTTATTGATTTGGTTTTTAAAAAACAATGTTTATTGAAGTTTTTTTTTTTTTACACCTTATATAATTATGTTTTGAAGGAAAAAGATTAAACTTTACATTTTTTCTTTTTTAATATAATACTCAACTCACATGTGGAGATTGTTTCTCTTTTTCAAGATTGTTCTTTTATAATTTCATTTGCTATCGTAAATATAGAAGCTGCCTGGCCGCCGGCATTCATATTTCTCAAAAATAAAGATACTTCGGCCAGTAAATCTTTTTTATTACCTCGACGTTTTGACAAAAATCTTTTGTCCTCGTCAGGAGCAAACAAAAATTAAAACATTAATAATTTTTTATGCTTTGCCAAATGTTTTAATTTTTGTTTGCTTCTGATGAGGACAAAAGATTTTTGTCGAAAAGGCGAAGTAATAAAAAGATTTACTGGTCGAAGTATCTTTATTTTCATTTGCTATATTATCGACAAAATTTTTAACAATCAAATTTACTGGCAATATGTGTTTTTTTTTTTTTTTTTTAATACAGTAAAGGATAACACCTAATTTCAGAAGCAAAGTATCTTTTAGGGAGAGGTGTCCTCCTACGGGAGAGTTGCTAAATAGCAAAAATGGTAATTCCGGAGATGAAAACTGTCCTTTGTAGAGAGGGTGTCCTCTCATGGAGGTTTTACTGATAAGGCACAATTTAGATTATAGATTATAAACACAAGGTAATAAGACCAAATCCAAATAAATAAATAGTGTGTGACATTTTGATAACAGTGTTGTTACCATCTTCAGTATTACAAAACTAAATTCAGTACTTTTGTCTGAAGATGGTAACAACGCTGTTACCGTCACACACTATTTATTTTTTTGGATTTGATTTCTTATTACCTTGTGTTGAAAAAATTATTATAAAGAACATATTGCCAGTATAATTACAATTGTTATACAAAAATTATGATTCTTTTGTAATTTGAGAAAAAAAATCAAGTCATTGTTGTTATTAATTTTTTAAACATTTATATCTTCAAAATTTTACTCTCCTATCACATATATATAAATTATTTATTTACTCTATTTATTTCTAGCTCTCTCTCTCTAGTTCTTTTTTGTCCATTTTTTGTTCATATTGATGTTAAATAGATCTATTTATTATTAAATATATAAAAGTTTTTGTTTCTCTGTTGCATGCTTTTAAAATTGTCTTTTTTTTTTGTTCTAGTATGTTTTACTTTTATCATTACAGTAGAACTACCTCACTGTAAAGGTAAACACCTAGTTTCAGATCCAAAGTAATCTTTAAAGAGAGGTATCCTCTTACTGGAGTCTCTAAATAGTAAAAATGCTAATTTTGATAATGAAAACTGTCCTTTGTGAGAGATGTCCTCTTACTGGAGAGTCTCTAAATAGTAAAAATGGTCATTTTGATAATAAAAACTGTCCTTTGTGAGAGATGTCCTCTTACTGGAGAGTCTCTAAATAGTAAAAATGTCATTTTGGAGATGAAAACTGTCCTTTGTGAGAGATGTCCTCTTACCGGAGAATCTCTAAATAGTAAAAATGTCATTTTGATAATGAAAACTGTCCTTTATAGAGAGATGTCCTCTAGCTTGAGTGTCCTTTCATGGTGATTTTACTGTATTTCATAAGGTAATAAAAAAAAGGGGGTTAAAATTAAGCATTTTTTTAAAACAAGAATATTTTCAATTAAAAATAAGCAAAGTTCCTTAAAAAAAGATAAAGATTTGAGAATTCTTTAATGAAGCCACCTCTTATTAACTCATTTCTCAATGGATTGAAGATAAAAAGTTCAGACTGTAAAATTATGAACCTAACTGTTAATATGATAAGGCACACAATTTGGATTATTGATTATAAACACTAGAATAAAGCACAATTTGGATTATAGATTATAAACACTAGGATAAAGCACAATTTGGATTATAGCTACAAGAAAATAAGATGGATAAGATCTTATTTTCTTGTAATTATAAACACTAAGTAATAAGACCAAATCTATTGAATTAAAAAAAAAAAAAAGTTATAATAAGTGTGAAAAACCATTAAGGGTGTCAGTGGAAGGAGGGTCTAAACCATTGGTTTACGACCCGGGTTTGATTCCCACATTGGGCACTTTTTTCTAATTAAAAAAATGGTTCAATGGTCCCCGATTCTTGCAAAAGTCCACCAGCAAGTGCTAGTAACCAAATGGAGCTCTGGCACAATTGTAAGTACAAAGTCGAACTGCTTTTCACATGTGTAGACATATGGTGCACTTACAGTAAAAGCAGTCGCCTACTTCTACCCACCATGATTATCATGGCCTGTACTATGTGTACTAGGGATAAGCAAAAAAAAAAAAAAGAATAAAAATAATATTTGACAATAACATTCAACATGGATTTGGTCTTTATACTATGCAAATATGCAAATGTTTATTTTGATGCATATATACAGCATTAGTTAATGAAATAGCTAAACATTGTATGTGTGTGTGCATTTACAGTTGTTTTGATAACATTAATATAAGATAGATATTCCAAAATAACTTTATTAGGTACCGCTCAAAAAGAGCAACCTAGCTTATGTTATTCACAATAAAAAATAAACAGGTTTTTCACAGAAAAAAAAAGTGTCCAATACGGGATTCGATCCAGTTTCATGACTGTCGAGAATCGAGGGTTTTACCCACTCGTCCGCCAACTTATTTTTTAAGATGGATAACAATAGGCTTTGTTTAGTTCCTATTTTCTGACAAAAGTGTATTGGCATTTAGGTATATTTCTACTCTAAACAATTTTTAAAAAATAATAAACTTGATTAAAAAAATTGAGGTATTGCTATGTAGAAACATTATGCAAATAGGGAAGGTATGCAACAAAGTAAAGATCTCAATTGCTCATCAACACTTCCTCCTTTTCTAGTGTTTGGTTGAATACAGGTCCTATTTACATAATGGCAGAAATATCTTCTTTTATTGACAGATTTTGGATTCTCCATCTTTCTTTGCTTCTTCCAGTCACTGTTAGCTTCGCGGCCTGCCACTGTGTAGTGCTCCGAGTCTTAATGACAAAGGCAGACACATTCTACTTCACCCAATCATGATGGTTGTCAAACTCTTTTTTGTCTCAAGCTTTACAAGCTTGATACCCTAATATGATTGAGTGGAGATAAGAAAGAAGAAGACTGTTAGCTTCTAGAACTTCTTTTGTAACAAGTAGCTCCTTCTTAGAGTGTCTAGGCTTAACCTATTTTATATCTACATATTAGTTATCCTATATATGAATTAAATAAATAAGATTAATTAATCTTAGAAATAATTTAGAACAGGCCATCTCAAGCCATTGAAAATAGAAAATAACAAAATCTACCCCACTTGCCCAAAATGTAGCTTGGTACCTGCAGCTCCAGAACACATTTTGGCTTGCATTAGATGCACTAAACAGGACCTTTGGGAGAGGCCGCTGCTCATCATAAAACACCTCAAGGAGCATGAACTCATGGAATTTGAGTAATCTTTACACAAGGGGATAAGAAACAACAACAAATAAATAATGTAACATGTTTCTGGAGATTTTAATTTCTTTTATTTTTTTTATTGTATTCTTAAGCTTTCAGGCATTTCTGCCCTTCAACAGGAGTACAAAAGTACAGATTCATATTGGGTCTCTACATTATTATTGTAGTTTTTTTTTTCAAAAAAATACAGTAAAACTATATCTCTGTAATAGACAATATGTACATAGTTGCAGAGTCAAAGTGCCCTTTAGAAAGATGTGTTCACTTACTGGAGAGTTTACTTATTAGTAAAAATGGTAATTTTTAGCAATAATAACTGTTCTTTGTAGAAAGGTGTCATGGAGGTTGTACTGTATCTATAAATAATTATATTCTTGAGCTTATTCAACATCAACTACTTCTATATAGCATTTTGAGATGATAAACAATGGTTCATATTGAATTCCATGACAACATTCGCAAGTTTTTGTTCTCTTCCACGGGTGCCAAAAGTCGCTAGCTGACAAAATTTGATGATTGTCCTACCTCTTCCTTCATCTGCAAGATTTATATTGCCTGATTTAAAATTAGGTTTTGCTGATTGTTCCTTTGCCAAAACAAGTTATTTTTAAGATTCAAAATTAGTGTGCCAAAATTTCAACTTTCTGGAAATGATAAAGCATAAATATGACGAATATGAATTAGATTTTTAGTACATGTCTATCTAAAAAAAAAGCGAATTATCTTTATCTATATATATAAAAATGAATGTATGTGTGTGTGTGTCCTTTATGCCTGACCAAACCACTCATTGGAACGCCGTGAAACTTTGGGAAGTTATTTAGTATAGTACTGGGAAGGTTTCTAGCAAATAAAATTTTTGAAATAACTTTTCGCCTAAAAATAATCAAGATAAATATTCTAATTTATCTGTTATAATTCAACAATCTGCTCTAAATATTATCATGATGATTTTGTAATGTAGAAAATTAGGAAAGACAAAATGAGACAAGAATAATGATACAATTCCAAGGCAAGATACTATTCCTTTAACTTCCAATTACCGAGGGAACCAATTAATATTGATTTTATTCAACTTATCGAGTATTTTTCAAGGGACCGGGAAAAATGTTCACTTTATCGAGAGATTCGTTAGACAAACCTTTACTCGGGTAAAACCCGGGCGAAGCCGGGTACATCCGCTAGTTAAAAATATAATAAAATTCCTATTTTTAAAGAAAAAAAGTCAGGAAATAAGTCGCAATATTATTCATTGTCCCAATAATTTATCTTCTTTCTCCAACTTATAAAATATCTCAATTTTTTCTAGAGAATGTATATCTCTTTCTATTTAACCTTCTCAGTTCTTTTCCAAATCTACCTTCCTGTTGTCTTCAAACTTCAGTCTCTTATACACCATGACATTCTTTCCTCCTTTAAGAAACACCAGTACTCAGCACAACAATCACACAATGACTGCCACTATATTGGTCTTAATATCAATGTGTAATTCTGGATAATTCCTCTCTATCTTTAACTTGTTTGCTTTTAAACTACATTCTTTCTATTGATCTCTTTCTCTATTTAAAAAAAAAAATACTTGTATGGAAAAAAACTTAAGGAAGTTGTACTTTACACAGTTTTTATCACCAAAATTATCATTTTTACCATTTAGCAACTCTCTGGTAAGAGGACACCTCTCTCTAAAGAACACTTTGGCTCTGTGAATAGGTGTTGTCCTTTAGAGAGGTAGTTCTACTGTACTTGGATAAAGATTTAGTTGGCAGCTCTAGCATGGATTTGGGATTCCAATAGTCATATATTTATATATTATATTATTAGCCTTATATATATATATATATATATATATTCATTCAACTCTTTTTTTATTTAATATATATACAGTAGAAACTCATGAGAGGACACTTCCGCAAAGTACACATCTCTAAAAAGGACAGTTTTTATTGCCAAAGGTACCATTTTTATTATTTAGCTGCTCTTCAGTAAAAGGACACCTTCCTAAAGGAACATTTTGGTTCTGCAACTATTTGCCTTTCAGAGAGATCTTAAAAGCAAATATAATCTAGCATGTTTATTAAGAAAAAAATTATTATGGAAAAACAAAATAAGCTGCCAGATATTGAATATGTATATTTACAATATAATCTCGCATTTGAAAAACTTGAGCTAATTTAAGGCTAATGATAATTGGGATAATCTTTTACCTCCCTTTGCAATAACTTATAGCATATTTACTTGGGAGCTGACTAAAATACAACTTTTATTTGAAACTAAGATATTAACGACGTCTTGGCAAAAATGAACGTCTTTAGCCAGATAATGGTAAAGTCAGAGTGCCATTTGTAACTGCAGAATATAAGTGTCTTCATCAATTTAAAAAGAATAGGCCCGGGGTCGATTCCTGCATTGGGCACTTTTTTCTTTTCACTTAAAAAAAAATGCTCCAATGGCTTCTGATTCTTGTGAAGTCCAATCCCACCAACAAGTGCAAGTAACCAAACAGGGCTCTGGCACATTTGTAAGTGCAAAGTCGAACTGCATTTCACATTTGTAGACATGTGGGGCACTTACAGTAAAAGCAGTCGCCTACTTCTACCCACCATGATTATCATGGCCTGTACAACATGTACTAGGGATAAGCAAAAAAATAAAAAATAGAGATAAAAACGCCATTATGCAAAAAATACCATTATGCAAATAGTTATTGACAAAATATAACAGGGTAATCGTGTAACTTTTATAGATCTGAAAACCATTTCTTTTATTATTTTCCTCCTATAAGTTGAAATGTATATAATTTACATTTTTTAGAATTAATCTATATACTCTAGGAGAGACAATGTTATTTATATTTTAAATGTTCATTCACCCATTTTCTTTCTAATCTTTATTTTTAAACGCTGCATTTATTTTTGGTAATATGTTGATTGATATCTGCCACTATATGTATATGCCTTATTTGGTTTATATGTATATATGGAATCCGTATCTTATTTGCATATGCTCTGATTGGTTCTCACTTGTGCTTCCAATTTTCACTTTTAAAATATCTTTGGAAGACTAACCAGCAATTTCTAGTAAAAGAAACCAATGCCGTATACATTAAGTAATACTTAATATACCAATTATATATATATATTTTTAATAATCTATATAATATATGTATTTAATACATAAATGACTTTCCAGAATCGTTGCAAGGTTTTCCCGCTATGTACTAAGTGCAATTCTCAACCTGCAACCTCAAACTACAACATTGACTGTATTGGCTCATCTATTGATGAGCTCTACTCATCCCCAGAAGATACCACCAACAAGCTCTACAGGCTTGATACCCTAATATGATTGTTGAGTAGAGATAAGAAAGAAGATACATAAACAAATTTAAGAAATGAAATCCCTTTATAATGAATTTTATTTGAAAAGAAACAATTATGGCATAACAGTTTTTGAATTTCTTAAATAATTAGGAGAAGTAAAAAAAAATTCATAAACAATTAAACCTGTCTAAAGCGTCCCCTCTTGGGACTCACCAAAATAGGGTGCTATAGACAGGTCACTATAGTCAGGTCACTTTTAATGTAAAATGTTTACATTTTAATGTTTAAAGTCGGGCGCTATAGAGAGGAAGGCGCTTTTTAGAGGGGGCCCTATAGACAGGTTTAACTGTATATTCAGCTGGTGTGCTAATATCATGTTTTTAATTTTTTTGAAAAGTGTGTTTGAAAAATTTTGGTTTAGATATAATCAAATTCTTCCCTTCATTGTGTGCGCCACTAGATAATGTTCTAGTATAGTAGAACCTCCACAAGAGGACACCTCTCTACAAAGAACAGTTTTCATTGTCAAAATTAGAATTTTTTCTTTTTACCAACTTTCCTGTAAGAGGACACCTCTCCCTAAAGTTCACTTTGGCTCTGTAACTAAGTGTCCTTTACAGAGAGGTTCTACTGTATATGGATATATGTATACACAAAGCTATGACAAAAATGTTATATATATATAACAACTCAAAACACCCTTTTATCATAGGTATTTATTGATACCTATACTTCCTTTATATTTTGGTGCTATTTTTATCTACTTTCCATTTTTATCTCTATTTACATATACCACCTATATATATATATATATATATGTGTGGTATACCACAATACATATCACAAAAAAAAATATTTTGATAAAATGAGAAAATATTTCTCAAATCTACCACAAATTATAGGCAATTTTAAGCTATTTTTGTAGATATACAAAATACAGATTTACAACTTTATTTTGACCCTAGTTTTATTTTTAATTAAAGATAGATTCCTACTGTCCATATATTTATATACTGAGGTGCTTTTTATTGATTTCTAGATTTTCTATTTAGTTTTGGTGTTTCTTATCTTTTATATCTTATCAATAGAAATGGTTAGATAAATGTAACAATGAAAGATCTGTACAAATATAATAAAAAAAATTTGACCTTTCTATGAAAATATGGGTCATTATGAAACATTGATAAACCTTATTGAAAGATTTATCTTTTTTTTTTTTTACCATAATAAAGAAAAGCAAGTTTTTTTTGTATGATCTTTTCTTGACTTTAATGTCAAAGATTTTTTACAAATATTTTTCCTTATTGTTATCTTATAACTATATCCTATTTTTAAAAAGACATTTTTTTTTTGTTCTAGAAATAGCTAACCCCAGTTTTAAAATTTAAAAAAGTTTTTTTTAAAAGTCAAAGTTTTTTCTAGCAGATTATATATTAAATATACTATGCAGTTATCTTTTTTTCTTTATTTATTTATTCTTAACATTTTATTTTTTAGAAACTTTCTTTATTTTGCATCCAATTTTTTTTTTCTAATAAAATTTAAATCATAGAGTTGTTTTTACTCTGTGACCTATAAACAATGGCAATAAAAATTGATTTTATATCATAAAATCAATAGTAAATAATAAATATATCTCATATATATATATTAAAAAAATTTGTATTTTATAAACAAATTTATATATTTTTATATAAATAACTTTTTTCTTCTCCCTCTTATTGTATCTAGTTATTCTTTTGTATATAAATTGTATATATAATATATATATAATGTCATGATATATATTTTGATATACTTTAAATAAATGGTTTCATGACAAAAAATGTATATATTTATAGAAAATACATTTTATTTATTTATTTAAGGCATTTAATTATTGCTTTTTTTTTTGTATGCCTTCATTAATTAATGACTTTTGTTGCCTGTCATATCTTAAAGTTTATAATTGGCTTTATGTACTTTTTTTTTTGCCATCTTCTAGTCAAATAAATATTATTTTATTTGCTATGTTGTTGTGTCTTTTTTCTTTCTTATCTCCATGACTGAGTGAAGGGGGTTGGTTGAAGGATAGTCTAAACCGTTTGTTTTCGACCGCTACGACCTGGAATCGAATCCCGCATAAAGCACTTTTGTTGACTTTGCTTAGAATTATTAATGAAACTGATTCCAAGAATTATTAATTAAACATTATATTTATTGATTTACAAGAGAGAGAACAAAATATAAAAGGGAAACTAATATTAAAACAAAGGAACTTTTTCTGTTTTGGTTAGCGCCTATTTACCTGTGAGCTTACTCACACTCTGTGGTAACAATTAATTAATATATATACAACAACTTTTTTATGATCTAATAAAAAAAGTGTTCCAATGGCCCCCCGATTCTTGCAAAAGTCCAAATCACCAGCGAGTGCAAGTAACCAAACGGGGCTCTGACAAATTTGTAAGTGCAAAGTTGAACTGCTTTTCACATGTGTAGACATGTATTGCACTTACAGTAAAAGCAGTCGCCTGCCTCTACCCACTATAATTATCATGGCCTGTATCATGTGTACTAGGGATAAGCAAAAAAAAAAAGACTTGTTGAAGTAGAATGCATCTTGCCTTTGTCATTTAGACTGGGAGCACTACTCAGTAGCAGGCCAACTTAGCTCTAATATGAAATGGCCACCTCTGACATGAGGAACAGATATTTGGAGGGCTTGGCTCATCAGTGGTTAACCCTCCCAATGGTTTCGATAATATTAGAGTTCTAAAGATAGTGGTTTGGTAGATGAAATTAGGAAAACTGCTGGGAGAGTTCACCACTGATGAGCCAAGCCATCCCAATATTTTTCATCGCAGTAAGGACAGTAGAAGTTTGTTTTATGTCCTCTGTAAAAGACACTTAATTGCAGAGCCAAACTGTCCTTTAGGGAGAGGTGTCCTCTTACCAGAGAGTGGCTAAATTGTAAAAATGGTAATTTTGTAATTGAAAACTGTCCTTTGTAGAGAGGTGTCCGCTAGCGAGTCTCTCCAAGTTAGAAGAGGCTTAAAAAAAAGTTTTGGGGAACCTATGTTTTAGGGAAAATGTTTGTAAGCCTAATTAGGCAGAAAGGTCTGCCATCAATCATGTCAAGGTTAACGAGTACCGCTGACCTCTCGAGTGTCAGCCATGGAAGATTGATTGTGCTGCCATCTAGGAACCATTTTGAGAATTAATTATATAAATTACACTTTTGTTAATGAGCGGGAGAAATGAACCTAATTACCCTCTCTAACTGAAATTTACACACCATTTATATTGTGAAATATGAATGCATCGCCATTTGGAAAGGATGCGCGGGGGGAGGCCCGGGAGGTGCGCGCGCAGTGGAACAGTGGGAGCATGCGCGGATGAGGTGGTTCTTGGCGGCCATTTGTAAACATACTGCGCGAGCTCCCGTTATTCTCTTCTTTGTAACCTTACTTTAAATAAACTATATTTAATCTCAACATCGAATTCTATTTAATTTATTCTACTCTACAAAGTGGCGGAGATCAGCTGGGTACCTAAAGAAGAAGAACGCTCTATTAGAAGAAGCAGAAGATTACAAGGACTTACCCCCGACAACACAGCGACGATGAACAACAGAAGCGAGGCGACCACTCAGGTGAGTCCACTCTTTTGTCAGAATGTGGTGCGGAACCCTTCCATGTTCTCTGGTGAGATCAGCGAAGACCCCCAAGCCTGGCTGAAAGGTTATGAGAGAGTGGCAAGACATAACCATTGGGACGATTCGCTCAGTCTGGCTAACGTGTACTTTTATCTACACGGTACCGCTCAACGGTGGTACGAAAATAATGAGGAAAATATCCCATCGTGGGAGATATTTAAAGACCAACTAGGATCCGTATTTGGGAAGAAAGATAACCTGCGGCGTCAAGCCGAGCAAAAGCTAAAGGTGCGAGCTCAAACGAGGGGCGAAACCACTGAATTTTATATCCAAGATGTTTTGCGACTCTGCAGGGAAGTAGATGCACAGATGCCAGAAGAAGAGAGACTATCTCATCTGATGAAGGGAGTAGCAGAGGAAGTCTACCGGTATCTTCTGCCGAGAGACATAGCGACGACGGATCAGTTTATCGCAGAGTGTCGTCGCGTTGTGGCGCTCCAAGGACGACGAGTGACAGCCTCAAAATTCGAGCGCTTGCCCAATGTTACCTCGCTCGGTGACCTGGGGGACGTGACGGATCTACAGTCTCTGATAAGACAGATCGTTAGAGAAGAAGTGCAGCGGGCCCTAGCACCGCCACGGGAAGAACCAAGAATCTCCTCCCTTGAGGAAATAGTGAAGGAGGAAGTCGACAAAGTCCTCGCTCCCATGTCGGGGATAAATACCTTCCCAATGGAATCGGCGGCGAGGTCAGCACCACGGAACTATAGAAAGAACACCTGGTATGCACCTAAGGTCGAAGCAAGTGGCTCAAGAGTCGAAGTACGGGACACTAATGAGTGGAGGACCCCAGACGGCACGCCCGTATGCTTCCACTGTGGACGGCCCGGCCACGTTGTCCGCTATTGCCGCGACAGGAGGAGGTTACTTGATGAGAGAAGAGACGAAATGTACCAAGATCGGGCCAGGACAATGACGAACTCCGGACGCAACAATAACTCAAACGACGCTGATCAAAGGGTCAGCACCAGACGTTATCGCAGCCCCTCCCCTTCTCCTAGACGCGGAAGTTCCCCTGGTCGCAGTGCTACAAGACGAGCCAGCCAGTCTCCTCGGCGTTTACAATCGGAAAACTAAGAACCGCGCCCTCAAATGGAGGTGAGGCCGCTGCACAACCTATAATTCCTCCCCTGTCGACAGTCGTGAAAATGACGAACAACTACATTGACATTAAAGTTGAAGGCGACACAATACGGGCTCTGGTGGATTCCGGAGCCTCCTATTCTGTTATATCCGAGCGGTTCAGAGTAGAACTGAAAAAGACGATGTTTGCCGAAACCGACGTTGTATTGAAAGTTGCTGACGATAAGGTGGTCAAATCCAAAGGACGCTGCACTTTGAAGTTGGAAGTAAATGGACATCCGGAAAACTTTGAATTCGTCGTTTTGGAAAATTGCAGTCACGATGTGATTCTAGGCTGGGATTTCTTCAAGGCGACCAACGCGGTTATCGACTGCGGTCTGGGCGAACTACAACTGGACGACCTACCAGACCTAGACGCCGAGGGTAGAGATGACGGAGTGTACGCTATCCAAGACTTCGTTATCCCCGGGAGATCGTCGCAGAGGATAAGCGTCGTCAATAGATCTCTCGTAGGAATTGTTAACATGGAGGTTACCTGTTCTAAAGAACTATTCATTCGAAAAGACGTGATATTTCCTTCTTCGTTGATTGAATTTGAAGAAGGAATTGGAAAAATTTGGATAACTAACGGCGGACTTCAACCTCAAATGATTCCGAAAGGAATGAACTTGGGTAGGATGTGCGATATTGAGACGGAACACGTGTGCCTCTTGAGTGTGGAGCCGGAAAGTTTTTCAAGGGAGAGAAGAGAAGATGACCACAGCGACTACCTGTTATCTCTAATCAACCCCGATCTGCCCAAGAAAAAAAAAGAAGATTTAATGGGGCTGCTGTTGTCTTTTAAAGGAGTTTTCCTTCCCACGATGAAAAACGCAAACAAGGTACAGAACAGAGTGAAGCACAGAATTCACACCGGCGACCATCCCCCTATAAAGCAGCGCCCATATCGGGTATCTAAAAGAGAGCGAGAAATAATGCAGAAGGAAGTAGATACCATGCTTGAAAGAAAAGTAATTCAGCCATCTGAGAGTCCCTGGTCAGCCCCTGTGGTGCTGGTCAAGAAGAAAGACGGCACATGGAGATTCTGCGTGGACTTCCGGCGGCTAAATCACATCACCAAGAAAGACGTTTATCCATTGCCCCGCATTGATGACGTTCTGGATCATCTGTCATCCGCCAGGTATTACTCGACCATGGACCTGAAGACCGGGTACTGGCAGGTGGAGGTGGACGAGCGAGACCGCGAGAAGACTGCCTTTGTTACTCCGGATGGGTTGTACGAGTTCATGGTAATGCCGTTTGGATTGTGCAACGCGCCTGCCACATTCGAAAGGATGATGGATAATGTGCTCATGGGCCTCAAGTGGAACATTTGTTTGTGCTATTTGGACGACATCGTGGTCTACTCTGATACCTTTGAGGAACATTTAGAACGTCTGTCTAAGGTTCTGAGCTGTCTTCAACAAGCGGGGCTTACAATCAATCCGGATAAATGTCTGTTTGGATCAACAAGAATAAAAATCCTGGGTCATGTGGTAGATAAGGATGGCATACAACCCGACTCCGAAAAGGTCGAAGCCATAAAGAAGTTCCCTGTACCCAAGTCCGTCTGTGATATTCAAAGCTATTTAGGATTGTGCTCCTACTACAGAAGGTTTATCAAGAATTTCTCCAAAATCGCTGCTCCTCTACAAATTCTTCTGAAAAAAGATCAAAAGTTTATTTGGACACAAGAGCAAAAAGATTCATTCGAGTCCCTGAAGAAAGCTCTGATGCAGAAGCCGGTACTAGGACATTTTAAAGAAAGTGCCATCACCAAACTTCATACCGACGCCAGTAGCTACGGCTTGGGTGCTGTTCTGGTACAGATCCAGGAGAATCAAGAAAATCCTATTGCTTATGCCTCCAGAACACTTTCCAAGGCGGAAAAGAACTACTCAACCACTGAACGAGAATGCCTAGCAGTCATTTGGGCAATTGGAAAATTTCGTCCATATTTATATGGAAGGCCCTTTGAGGTTGTTTCGGACCATCATTCTTTGTGCTGGTTGGCTGGTCTGAAGGACCCTTCTGGAAGATTAGCAAGATGGGCCCTCAAACTGCAAGATTTCGAAGCAACCATCACCTATAAAAGCGGGGTCAAGCACAAAGACGCGGATTGCCTATCGAGATACCCGCTGCCAGAGTCGCCTGCTCTGACGTCGCTTACATTAGTAAGAGAACAACAGAATCTAGATCCTGATATAACAAAAATTTCAAATGCCTTAAACCAGGGTGAAGGGGCCGAGAGATTCGAAATGAAGAACGGTCTACTCTATAAGCGTAATTTTGATCCATTGGGTAGACGTTTGCTGTTGGTTATACCGAAGTGTATGAGACCAGATATCCTGAAGGAGTTCCACGATGTTCCGACCGCGGGCCACCTAGGTTTTGCAAGGACCTACGACAGAATAAGAAAGAGATACTTCTGGCCGGGACTTTACAACAGCGTTCGACGTTATGTCGCCCATTGCAAGGAGTGCCAGCGAAGAAAGGGAGAAAACAAACTGCCTGCTGGAAAACTAATTCCCATTAAACCCCCGTCATTTCCGTTCCAGAAAATAGGCATGGACCTGCTGGGGAGGTTTCCCCTTTCGGACAAAGGAAATCGATGGATAATTGTATGTACAGATTATTTGACCAAATATGCAATCGCCAAAGCCCTGCCATCTGGTACGGCTGCAGAAATCGCGACTTTCATACTGGAAGAAGTAATTTTGAAGCATGGCGCTCCACGCGAAATAATAACTGACAGAGGTCGGGCCTTCATGTCTCAGATGGTCAAAGAAGTCACTTCCCGTTGCAAGATAAGCCACCTGTTCACCACGGCTTATCACCCTCAAACAAACGGATTGACAGAGAGGCTGAATAAGACCCTGGGTGACATGCTCTCCATGTATGTGGACGCCGAGCAGAGGGATTGGGACAGCGTTCTGCCGTATGTCATCTTTGCATACAACACGGCCCAACAAGGAAGTACCAGATTTTCACCTTTCTTTTTGATTCATGGTCGCGAGGCCGAGACCCTCCTTGATGTCCTGCTGCCTTACGAAGACGAAACATCGGATCATGACTTTGGAGATCAGATGGTAACCAAGGCTGAAGAAGCACGGCAGCTCGCTCGGATACACATTTTGAGAGCCCAGGAGAATAACAAGTACCATTACGACCAGGTGCATCGATCTGTTGAGTACCGTGTTGGGGACCTCGTCTGGGTGTTCACCCCTGTTCGAAAGACAGGGTTGTCCGAGAAATTACTAAAGAAATACTTCGGGCCGTATAAGATAACGAGGAAGGTGTCGGAAGTGAATTATGAAGTGGAAGCTCTGGAACAAAGTTCAAGACGGAGGAGACGCAGCCAGAAAGACGTCGTCCATGTGCTCCGGATGAAGCCCTACAGAGATCCTGGCCAACAGCTGGTGACCGGAGACTACAATAGCTGGGACAGCGAGGACGCTGTCGACATCCTGGAGGGAGGGCTGTGAAATATGAATGCATCGCCATTTGGAAAGGATGCGCGGGGGGAGGCCCGGGAGGTGCGCGCGCAGTGGAACAGTGGGAGCATGCGCGGATGAGGTGGTTCTTGGCGGCCATTTGTAAACATACTGCGCGAGCTCCCGTTATTCTCTTCTTTGTAACCTTACTTTAAATAAACTATATTTAATCTCAACATCGAATTCTATTTAATTTATTCTACTCTACTCTACAATATAATGGATTTATTTATATATTGTCTTTTTTTTTTTTATTATCCCTAGTACATGTGGTACAAGCCATGATAATCATGGTGAGTAGAAGTTAGCGAAATAATAATAACAAAATCTACACCACTTGCCCAAAATGTAGTTTGGTACCTGCAGCTCCAGAACACATTTTGGATTGCATTAGATGCACTAAACAGGACCTTTGGGAGAGGCCACTGCTTATCATAAAACAGCTTGAGGAGCATGAACTCATGCAATTCGTGTAATATTTACACAAGGGGATAAGAAACAACAACTGAAGTTAGCGACTGCTTTTACTGTAAATGTACCACATGTCTACACATGTGAAAAGCAGTAAGATTTTTGCATTTACAAGTGTACCAGAGTCCTGTTTCGTTATTTGCACTTGTTGGTGGGGTTGAACTTTTGCAAGAATCGGGAGCCATTGAAGCATTTTTTTTTTTTTAATTAGAAATAAGTGGGCAATGCAGGATTCGATCCTGGATGGTAGCGGTTAAAAACCAGGGTAATCAGCTATATTGTGTTCGTGGTAGAGAGACATAATCACAGCATGTGTCAACAACAAAATATTTTTTTAAGATCTTTTATCTTACATAAGATGCATCCTGGATTCCAAGAAAGGAAAAAAAAAATAATAATGGCAGAAAATAAGTACACTCATGAACAAAACTTAGTAAGTAGAAAGTCTGATGTCGCTGGTCGTATATTTTTTTAAGAAGACAGTCAATTTTGTTCATACTTGGTTATCTCATATATCTTCAATAAAGGTCACTGTAATATCTTTTAGAGTTATTGTCTGAATCCCGATATACATGTTAAAAGGTACAACTTCCTTAAGTTTTGTCCATGAGTGTATTGTCTGAATCCCGATATACATGTTAAAAGGTACAACTTCCTTAAGTTTTGTCCATGAGTGTATTGTCTGAATCCCGATATACATGTTAAAAGGTACAACTTCCTTAAGTTTTGTCCATGAGTGTATTGTCTGAATCCCGATATACATGGTAAAAGGTACAACTTCCTTAAGTTTTGTCCATGAGTGTATTGTCTGAATCCCGATATACATGCTGAAAGGTATAACTTCCTTAAGTTTTGTCCATGAGTGTATTGTCTGAATCCCGATATACATGCTAAAAGGTACAACTTCCTTAAGTTTTGTCCATGAGTGTATTGTCTGAATCCCGATATACATGGTAAAAGGTACAACTTCCTTAAGTTTTGTCCATGAGTGTATTGTCTGAATCCCGATATACATGCTAAAAGGTGCAACTTCCTTAAGTTTTGTCCATGAGTATATTTGTTGTTAGTGTATATCAAGTTTGCCTTCTTAACAAATATTCTTCAATTTGGTCTGTTAGTGACCATCACTCACAGAATCTAGTGACCTTCCAGTAGCTTTCTTGACCCTTTCCAGTCAGCTCATTGGAGGTCTTTCATCTTTGATTTTTCTCAACATCTTAACCATTTGTTTTCATTAAATTTTTGAAGTAGACCAGTATTTGTTTACATACTGGGCATATAGGGATAAAAAAACAAACAAACATTTGTTGTATGATGCACTAGCGCGCCATCTGTTATCAAAATTCGAAACTATTTTTAAGGCGTAAGATTCTTTTTTATATTAAACAATTTCTACTGTCCTTACTGCAATGGAAAAATTAATGAGAGGGCCTGGCTCATCAGTGGTGAACCCTCTCAGCGGTTTTGCCAGTTTAATTTGTATTTGTTGTGTTGTTGTTTTTCTCCATTCACCTACACAATATAAGGTACAAAACTAACTTAACGTTCTATTGAACTGCTGCTCTAAAACTAACAATGGTATTTATATCTTCCAAAATCACAATTGATTGTTGTTTCTTATCCCCTTGTGTAAAGATTACACGAATTCCATGAGTTCATGCTCCTCGAGCTGTTTTATGATAAGCAGTGGCCTCTCCCAAAGGTCCTATTTAGTACATCTAATGCAAGCCAAAATGTGTTCTGGAGCTGCAGGTACCAAGCTACATTTTGGGCAAGTGGGGTAGATTTCCATGGAAGCAATGGTCGCCTCTCCCATCAAAATAAACGTCAGAATCTGACGCCATCTATTGACCATCGCCGCAACTAGCGGCATCGGGTTGGTGACAAAGCCACAACACCAACTTTGGCAAACTGATAAGCGTCCACCTAGAGACCATGGTTTCGGAGGATGGCGTCAGATTCTGACGTTTATTTTGACGGGAGAGGCGACCATTGCTTCCATGGATTAATTTCCTCCCGGCAAATTTTCCATCTATGGGGTAGATTTTGTTATTATTTTCTATCTTCAATGGCTTGAGATGGCCTGTTCTAAATCTTGTTAGTGTTGTTTGATGCTGTCTATTTCTGTCTATCACAATTGATAACTATGCAAAATAGTGCGGATGTTGGACAAATATTCTCCAATTTAATCTGATATTATAGTCCATTTTGTTTTCTCAGCAGTGCTTGATACAGAAGTGGTTTATCAGTGTCTTCTTCCATCAAATATATTTGATGATATGTTTGAACTGGAGGATCCCACCTAAGTACAGTTGGTACAGACTTGGAGCAATAATGGTTTCCCAGAACTCAAAGGTCCATTAACCGGCGCGCGAATGCACACCCATTGCTGACATCCAGGTCACCCAGCCAAAAGGGAATGATACATTCTCCATGCACCGAGCGGCCATTGTTTGGCCCCTCGCGCCCGCCATTATGGTCTGGCTCCATGGGATTGACCAATCAAACCCACAGGCGTCTCCGAGAGTTCATGGCAAGGTTGCTGACCGAGCCCTCCCGTTCGGACTTAGTTAAACCCGTCCTACGCTCCAATAGGACTCCCCCCCCTTTGGCCCTCGAACCCTTTGTTCACAGTACTCCCTGAATCTGCCGACAAAACAGTACAGTTGGTACAGTGGAGTGAACCCAGGAGGAGCTTTGAACATCAGACAGCATCAAACAACACTAACAAGATTAAAACAGGCCATCACAAGCCATTGAAGATAGAAAATAATAACAAAATCTACCCCAATTGTCTAAAATGTAGCTTGGCACCTGCAGCTCTAGAACATATTTTGTCTTGCATTAGATGCACTAAACAGGACCTTTGGGAGAGGCTGCTGCTTATCATAAAACAGCTTGAGGAGCATGAACTGATGGAATTTGTGTAATCTTTACACAAGGGGATAAAAACAACAACATAAAATATATTTGTCTCTTCTGTCTTTTGGGGTGATTTCTTCCCCCAAGGACAAGAGAGAGTGTCCTTCTTCATTACAAGAATGATGTTGGAAGTTTATCTCCTGGCTTTCATTCAGTCCCCTTTAGTGTTAACCATCCCATTAGGATGTTTTCTGCCCTCTACCAGAGTTGTACTAGTCTAAACTCTGAGGTACAAATAGGGATTTTCTATTCATTGGGATTCCAGAGCATCTTCTTTTAACTTGCCCTCTGACTAATCAAATTGTATGTAGATACTTTGAAACATTACCAAATTCTCTTTGTGTATATACTCTATCTTATAAGAACTTTGTTAAGTTTAGAACTATTTGTACAATAATTTACAAAACACTACTAATTCATCGTGTAAATATTTAATCATATATATGTAAATAATACTAGCACAGCACAATAGTCCTTGGACTTTGTGCTTTTGTAACAATAAATAAAAAAATAAATTCATTGGGATTGAGACCAAATGGCATTTCTCAAAACTCAAAGTATTTTTAAGAGGGCTTTAAAAGAAGAGCAAAGTGTGGTTTCCTAGATAGACGGTAACAGCGGACTATGTTTATTTTTTCAGTTATTTGCATTTTCTCCTCATTAACTTTTTGAACATATTGCAAACCATCTTCATTCGATTCTTCCTTGATTCCATAGAAAAAAAGGATTTTTCTCTCTGCTCTTCGCCTCTAAAAATTTTATTTGTTTTTCCAGTTTATTTGTTTGGTATTTCATGACACTGCTGCGCTTGAAGTAACAAACTTTCCAGTTCTGTCAATTTTTGGTCTATTCTTTGTACTTTGTTGTCTATTGAAGAAAGCTGAGTTTCCAAATTTTCTCCCTAGCAATCCAGCCTTTTGGCAAAGGCTTATCAGAAGAAAAGCAAAGTACCATTTTCAAAACCAAGATGTGTTGTTTTATTAAAAGAAATAAAAGAGATTGAGAAGATAGGATTATTGCTGCATATATCAAAATATCATTTATTTTGTTCAAAAAAAAAAGAGGGGGAAAAAAATAAATAAAACACCAGATGTAGAGAACTTATTCGCTGTCACTGCCGGAGGATTCGCTGAGTTGGAGGTCTTCGCCTGGACAACAACCGTTCTGTAAATGGAACAACAGGAGGTAGAGAATGTGATGTAATTGTAAATAATTCAGAGAATTGAAAAAAAAAAGAGTAGTTATCATCATGTTTGTTTATGGTTTTGCATAGAGACAGCTCGAGTTAGGCTGTAAATAGTTAATTGGAAAATAAGCGATAGGTTAGGAAATTCTGGCTCTTAAAATAAATAATTGTTCATCTTTGTATCCTGATTTTTTAAAGAAACAAAACAGAGAAGAGCTCTGACAAAATATTAAGTAAGGTGAAGATATAAAGGTGGGGGGGTAGATTTCACTACTTGGCACTGAGATGATACCTATTTATTTACATATCTTCATAAGGGGGGTCGGTAGAAGGATAGTCTAAACCGTTTGTTTTTGACCACTACAATCCGGGTTCAATCCCCGCATTGGGCACTCTTTTCTGATTTAAAAAATAAATAAAAATGCTCCAATAGCCCCTGATTCTTGCAAAAGTTCAACCCCCACCAACGAGTACAAATAGTCAAATGGGGCTCTGGTACATTTGAAAGTACAAAGTCGAACTGCTTTTCACATGTGTAGACATGTGGTGCACTTACAGTAAAAGCAGTCACCTACCTCTACCTACCATGATTATCATGGTCTGTACCATGTGTACTAGGGATATGCAATATATATATATCTTCATGGAAAAAAGATAAGGAAAGATCAAATATGCTAAATAAACTTCTGTGAGAAAAGAATTACAAAAGCAATAACAAGACTCAGAATGATACACTACAAAGGAATAACAATACAATCCAGATGGCACAAGAGAACCTACAGAACATACAACAATTGTCTTCTTCTTTCTTATCTCCACTCAATCATATTAGGGTATCAAGCTTGTAGGGCTTAAAATTTTGTAACGTAATGCCATTTATTACATGTGTAGACATGTGGTTCACTTACAGAGAGAGCAATCACCAACTACTACTCTCCATGATTATCATGGCCTGTATTCCATATACTAGGGACAATAAAATAAAAACATGATCACAAATGGTCAAATATAAATAAAATAATAAAGAAAATAAACTACTTAGTATGTTTTCCTCTGCTTCAATTGGTTTCTTTGTGAAGTATGTTTGTGATAAGGCATTACCCAAAACAAGTATTAATGTTAACTCCACCATTGCTGGTCCCAAGCCCAGATGTAAAAGGAGGAGGAGGAGCAGTAACAAGCTCGTTAAAAAACCAGGATTCAGTTGGCCCGACTGATAGTACCCTGTAAGGGTTCCTATTCTTGGGTTACAGGATAATCAGCAGTTCTCCATGTTAGGAGCGTCTGCACAAGGTGTCTGTTCCTCATGTTAGAGGCAGCCATTTAATACCAGGTCAAAGTCCAAGTTACACCTCTCTGTAGGTGACCTTGGGGAAATGCTGGATAAAACCAGCGCTTTAACGGCATATAACTTATATGGAGTCATGCATAGTATTTATGTATCTATCTACTATCCTCAAAACTCATGTCCATAGTTTCCTTAAATATCTTTACAACTACCTCTCTCTAAAAGACAACACCTAGTTGTAGAGTCAAAGTGTTCTCTTACCGGAAAGTTTCTAGATAGTGAAAATTTCAAGTTTGACAATTAAAACTGTCCTTTGTAGAGAGGTGTACTCTCACAAAGGTTCTACTGTACCAAGAAATCCTCCTTTAAAAATGCCCAGCTATATTACTATTCATTTTTGACAAAATTAATAAGAAATATCTAGGGTTTGATTTCTTTTTATTTTTACAATTCTTTTTCTTTTTTTTTTTTTTGCTTATCCCTAGTACACATGGTACAGGCCATGATAATCATGGTGGGTAGAGGTTGACGACTTCTTTTACTGTAAGTGCACCACATGTCTACACATGTGAAAAGCAATTCGACTTACAATTCTTTTATGGGGGAGGGGTGTTATAATTGGCTATAAGTAATACTTCTAGGTCTCAGTATTGAAGGGCATGTTAGCTCGAAAAAGCTCGAGAAATAAAAGAATTGTAAAAAGAAACCAAACCCTAGATTCTTTATTGAATTTGTGAAAATGTAAAAGCAGGGAAGAGAGAATCTTTATTATTAATATTATTGAAATCATCAAAACTCCGCCTTTGCCGGTCCCAAGCCCGGATAAAAAAGGAGGAGGGGGAGCAGTAACAAGCTCACTAAAAAACCTGGGCTCAGCTAGTAGGGCTGTAAGGGCTCCTGATCCAGGGATACAGGATGAGCAGCGTTTGTACTCCATGTTAGGAGTGGCTGTACATGGCATTTGTTCCTTATGTCAGAGGCGGCCATTTACTTTAGAGCTAAGTCAGTGGCCTGCCACTGAGTTGTTGTTGTTGTTTCTTATCCCCTTGTGTAAAGATTACACGAATTCCATGAGTTCATGCTCCTCGAGCTGTTTTATGATGAGCAGCGGCCTCTCCCAAAGGTCCTGTTTAGTGCATCTAATGCAAGCCAAAATGTGTTCTGGAGCTGCAGGTACCAAACTACATTTTGGGCAAGTGGGATAAATTTTGTTATTATTTTCTATCTTCAATGGCTTGAGATGGCCTGTTCTAAATCTTGTTAGTGTTGTTTGATGCTGTCTATTTCTGATCTTCAGAGCTTCTCCTGGGTTCACTCCACTGTACCAACTGTGCTTAGGTGGGATCCTCCAGTTCTTGTTTATTTTTGTTTTGGCTATTGTTTCTATTTCTTTAAAAGTAAGTTTATTTTTCTGTGGCAAGGGTTCTTTTGTGCCTTTTTTCGCTAGCACATCAGCAGCTTCATTGCCTTCAATGCCAACGTGTGAGGGTATCCATTGAAGGTGAATTTTTGAGGTTTTTGAGAGTTTTTGGAGATAACCAATTATGTTCCTGCTTACTTTGTCTCTGAGTTCCCCTGTGTGACTCAAGTGTTGTATGGCACTTCTACTATCAGTAAGAATCCAGATATTTTGATAATTAGTATTTCTGATGGATTTTAAGGCTTCATAGATGGCTATAAGTTCTGATCTGAAGACTGAGCAAAAATCTGGGTTTCTTCTGTTCATTTTCTCAATGCCATTTGTGGTTTTGATGAGACAGCCACTGCCAGTGTGTCCTAGCTCGTCTCTGCTACCATCGGTATAGATAGTTATTGCATTTTTAGGAATGTTATTAATTATTTCTAATGATAATTGTTTTAAGTATTCTGGATTTTGGTATTGTTTGTTGGTGGGTTCATTTAAAGTGGCATTAAAAATAACATTTTGTAGTGGTTTGCATGGAGAATTTTTTTCTGCTAAATAATTTTTTTCCACTTTATATTTTAAAAATTCATTTCTTTTGGCCAGGTGTAGAGGGCCTTCTTTTTTGAGTCTTAAATTGGATTCCCAATTAAGTATGTACTTGGAAGTTCTGTGTTTGTTTCCATAACTCTTGATTTTGTTTATATATTTTGGCAGATTGTAGCTTCTTCTATCCTTTAAGGGCATAATGTCTGCCTCGTAAAGTACAATATCATTAGGGCAGGTATTTCGAAGACCTGTAATAATTCTAGCTGCACTTAGTTGTATCCTTTCCAGTGATTTTAGATTTGTTTCAGATGCTGTACCATAGATTTGATATCCATATTCCAGGATAGGTCTAATTAGAGATGTGTAAGTTAATTTTAGTGTGGTTGCATCGGCTCCCCACTCTCTTCCTGAAATATATTTCAGGATTTTTAGTCGGTCTCTTCCTTTTCTAATAACTTCTTCAATATGTTTACTGGAGTTAATTTCTGGATCCAGGGTGTAGCCAAGATATTTAGGATGTTTATTATATTGCAATTGTTGTTCTTTCAGAATAATTTTTGGTCTTATTTTGTATAGTTTCTTATCGGTAGTAAAAAGACAGGTTTCAGATTTTTGAGGGTTAAATTCTAATTTATGTTTATTAGCAAATTTTTCTAGGTGGAAAAGAGTCTTGTTCAAATCTCTTTCAGCTTTTTTCCAGTTAGTATTGCTGCTCCATAGAATTATGTCATCAGCGAAAAGTCCAATATTGGTTTTATGTGAAATTTTTTCTTCTATGCCTGCAATAAATAGGGTGAAGAGAGTTGGGCTAAGGACTGATCCTTGTGGTAATCCTTGGTACAATTTGAAGGTTTTAGATAGAGTGCCATTATATTTGACCCTGATGTATCTATTTTTAAGGAAATCATTTATCCAAGTGATAGCTTTTCCATCAATTTTGAAATGTTTGTATAATTTTGTAATTAACTTGTTTTTCCATACCTTATCAAAAGCTTGTGTAAGGTCTAAAAAAGCAGCTATTGTGTGGTTAGTTGGTTTTCTGTTTTGTGCATCTTTTACCTTTTGTGTGAAAAATAAGAGTTGGTCTATTGTCCCATGTCCTTTCCTAAATCCATATTGTTCTTTTGGTAAGAGATTTCTTGTGTCGAGGTGGTAGGTGAGTCGTCTGAGTATAATTTTTTCCATTAATTTGCAGCAAATACTTGTGAGGGAGATAGGTCGGTAGTTTTTTGGGTCATCAGCAGATTTGTCAAGTTTTTTAATAGGAATTATTGTTGCAGTTTTCCAGTCTTGAGGCAATTTTCCAGTTTTCCAGGAGTTATTGAAAATATCAAGAAGTTTTTCTTTGCCATTTTTGCCCAAGTTTGATATCATTTGGCCATGGATTCCATCTGGCCCAGGAGTCTTGTTCAGGTCAGTGTTTTCTAATGCATAATCTAGCTCTTTCATATTGATTTTTTCATGGAAAATATTATGAGTGCTAGTGACGTTTTTACAGTCATGGATAATCTTTCGGGCCTTTTTTTCAACTTTCTTATCTTTTATTTCAAATTTGATTTTACTACTTATTTGATATGAATTACCTAAAAGATTAGCAGCATTTTTGTCATTAGTTGCTGGGGTACCATCTGTATTCTTAATCATATTTGTGTTTTCAGTTTGTGGCTGGGCTCTGTCAATTTGTTTTGCCAAATGCCAAAGTTTTGTATTTGGGTTTCTAGGGTTCAGGTTTTCACAAGTTTGTTTCCATTTTTCCCTTTTCATATTTACGTATAATCTTTTTATTTTTGCATTCACAATGTTCAGTTCAGTTCTACAATTTGTTTGGTTTTGGGTGCACTTTTTTTGTAGTTCATTTCTTTTAGTTATAAGTGTTTGAATATCTTTTGCCTGGTGTGTATAATTTGGAATCCATTTCTTAATATTACCTCTTGGTATTGAAACTTTGGCTGCTTTAATAATGGTGTTTTTGAAAGATATCCAATTTTGTTCCAGATCTTTTATCCTAGTGGGTGCTTTTCTAAAGTCTTCATTGGTGTTTTGCTGGTAAAGATTCCAATTAGCCTTTTTGAAGTTCCAGAATTTTTCTTTAATTGAGCTGGTTTTGGTCTTGGTGCTAATTTCTATCAAAATAGGCAAATGATCACTTCCAATACTTTTTAATATTTGCCATTTGCATTTGTGGAAAATGTCAGGACTGGAAAAACTTATATCAAGGGCTTGTGTGGTATTATAACTGTAGGAATGGTGGGTAGGATTCCCATCATTTAAGCACATGAAGGCATTGTCGTCAAATAAGTTTGAAAGTATTTTGCCTCTTGGGTTTGGCGTGGAACATTCCCCATAGTTGATGTTTGGCATTAAGGTCACCTACAATAATAGTGTTGTCTGTAAGAAATTGAGCCATTGTTCCATCGTCAATAAGTTTATTGTTTGGTGGGTGATACATATTGAATATGTTGATGGTTTTATTTTGATTGAGGTAGACTTTGATACCTTGGGCTTCGAGGTCTGATGTGTTTGGAATATTAATGGCTATGTCTTCATAGTACAAATTCTTGATTAAAAATGCAAGGCCACCCCCTTCTTTATTTCTGTCTTTTCTGAGGATATTGTAGTTTTTAAATTTGAGATTGTACTTTTCATTTAATTTGGTTTCCTGTAGGGCTATAATTTGTATCTTTTGTTTTTCAGCTATTTCCATTATTTCTTCTAATTTTATTTTTGTTGCTGTTGAGCACAATCCATTTATGTTGCACTGCAGAATGCTCAATTGCTTGGAAGTTGCAAAGTGTGAAGTTTGTGGAGACTGTATTATACTTATCGGACAGAACCCTCTACCTAAGTCCTGAACGCGCCCCTGTTTATTCTGCGCAACGGGCGATGCAGCATGCAAATCAACATCTGATCTCATGGAATGGGGTATAGGGGTGCAGCTTTCGTTGATCATGGCACCATGATCCAGGCACACTTTGGTGAAAGTCTGACTTTGCCTGTAGTTTGAGGCCGTTCCTAACATGGAAGCAGACGCCTTTGCTGCCGACTCTAACATGAGTACAGACACAGCTCCTCCGTATCCCTGGAGTGGGACCCTTGCTGAGGTCTATCAACCGGGTCAGTTGAAGTCAGGATTTTTAAAGAGGTCTACTCCTCTTCTTAATGACAAAGGCAGACTCATTCTACTTCACCCAGTCATGATCTCAAGCTCTACAAGCTTGATATCCTAATATGATTGAGTGGAGATAAGAAAGAAGAAGAGTGAAATCATCTAACACTCTAACAATATATCAAGGTTTCTGTTAAATTTTACTAAAATAAGTGGCAGATGGTATAAGCAACAAAGGTATGCAACTTTATCAGGGTTTCAGGGAGGGACTTACTCAGCTGTGAGAAAGGCTGGTGGACAGGAGGCGGGGGATTGTGGGACATGACAGGTATCAGACTGGTTTCCTCTGTCACAACAACAACAACTTAGATCTCAAAGTGAAAAAATAGTACAAATGTGATATTGTACTGGGATGCATCACGCTGATGAGGGCCAACAGCCCGAAACGCGTCTGTGGTTAGCTTTTCTTGATTAATCAAGAATAGGTATTTGGCCAATTCTGGAATAATTAAAAATCAACGAGAATAGTTGATATTTATTCCGATAGATGGCGCAAGCCATCAGCAACTTTCAGTTGCACGATAAGGAGATGCCTTTTTCTTAATTTATATCTCAGTTTATTCACAAATATTGTAGCAAAGTTCTTCTAATACAAGCCACAAAATATATTGTAACATAGTATGTATTAATTTAATTTATGTAACATAGTATTTCTTAATTTTATTATTTTTTATTCAACAGAGTGGTCATTTTTATTTTTATATCTTGCGACTCTGTAAATTTCCCTCGTGGCTTATCTTTTGTTTACCTTTCTTAGTTTGTCCTTCCCTGAAATAAATTGTTGTTTCCTCCTGAAGTTTTTGTCTTCCCTAATTTTCCACGTGGCATTTTGGTGGAGATGCTGGGTAAGTTAGGGAAGACACACTGAAGATCGCCGAGAAGACCTTGAAGCCATGGGTGCTGTGATCTACATTTTCGGAGACTGACATCAGGATTCCACCGCCGTGCTAAAGTCAAGACTTCCCTCGAAGATGACGATGTCCCTATAGACGATACGACGACAAAGCCGCTCTTCACGCCGCAAGAAAATGGACGCAAAGGTACTAGGGACAAAGTTCCAAGACTTCGATGGAATCCTTGGCAGAAGCACGTCAAATTCACGTCAGTATCTACAATAATTGCTAGCTGTGGGTCACAGCTCCCATAGGGAAGAAGCTATGTAACATAGTATGTATTAATTTAATTTATGTAACATAGTATTTCTTAATTTTATTATTTTTTATTCAACAGAGTGGTCATTTTTATTTTTATATCTTGCGACTCTGTAAATTTCCCTCGTGGCTTATCTTTTGTTTACCTTTCTTAGTTTGTCCTTCCCTGAAATAAATTGTTGTTTCCTCCTGAAGTTTTTGTCTTCCCTAATTTTCCACGTGGCAATATTCTGAATTATTATAGTGGGCATATTGCGATTTGAAAAAAAAAAAGTGATTGAATTAAAGAAGATAAGGCCCAATTTGGATTATACACAAGGTAATAAGACCAAATCCTAATAAATAAATAGTGTGTGACGTTTCGGTACAGCATTGTTTGGTATTATTACCTTGTGTTGATTGAATTAAATTAAGTGTTAAAATAAAAACATAAAGCCTCCAGGGAAAAGATTCTTTTAAAAATATTTTTTATTTAAAAATATCTCGAGCTTTCGGGCAAGTAAGCCCTTCTACGGGAGAAAATGCTTTATATGATTAATATGCCAATAAAATATGATTTAAAATTAAATAAAGTCCATTCACTGTTTACATTTGTTTTAAGGCATAATCAACGCGGACTTCTGTTGCGCGTGCTTCACTTGGGGGTTATGGGCTGGGCTCAGGGAATATAATGTTATAAACTTCCGGAATATCTATTCTTCTGTTAATGCTATTGAGCTTTCTGGATATGATGGATTCTATGATAAGTCTCTGTAGCCTATTGGGGATGTTGTAGTAATGGGTCTTTGGTTCTGATAGGGAGAAGGAATGGCCTGTTTCTCTTATATGTTGGTATACTAAAGATCTACTGTCTTGATTGTCGATATTTCGTTTATGTGTTCTGATACTCTTATATTTAAATGTCTGCCAGTTTCGCCGACATATTTGGTTTTGCATTCGTTGCATTCTATGGGGTATATGTCATTCTTAATATTGGAAGGATAATCAATGGTATTGTTCTTTGTTATGGGGTTTCTTAGTAACGAATTTAAATTAGGCGAGTTGCTGAAAAGGTTTTGATTCCAAATTTCTTCAGATGACGGGCTATAGAAACAGATACTGGTGAATAGGGAATACTGCTTATAGATTTGTAGATGGGGGAATTCCGAATTTCAGAGGGGATATAGAAATGTCTTAGAATAAATGATAAAGGATATTGACAAGTCTTTAGATTTCTTAATATATTCTGAGTTTCTTCTGTTTTAAAGGTTTGAAGTGAGCAGTGGCTATGGATACGTTAAGTTAAGGTCTTTATGGTATTGATTTTATGGCTGAGTGGGCAGTAGGAGGAAAAACGGATATAGTCGGGGTTGAAGGATGGCTTATAATAAATAGTTGTTTGGAATTGATTCTGTATGCGAATAATTTTTATATCTAGAAAAGGCAAGCTATTGTTTCTTTTTCAAATGTGAAATTTAGGTTAGGATGGTAACTGTTGAGTCTTTCTGGCAACAATGATGTTACAGAAACCCCACAAATATTTCATTTATTTGGTCTTATTACCTTTGTGTATCGAGATATTCCACAAGACCCTTGAGTTAAAAATCGGGGCATCACATGAAAGAATGTGGGAGAAGTAAGATTTACCATCATCAGATTCCGAGCTGCTATCACTGCTGCTGCTTGAGGCACTGGAGGAACTTCCGGAATCGGAGAGATTTTCTGGAAAACACACACAATATGTCATTACCAGTGTGGGAGGACTTCCCCAATAACACACTCGTAAAATTATTTAAAATGCATCTTTTTATTGTGCAAATGAAAGTTGCTGATGGCTTGCGCCATCTATCAGAATAAATATTTGATATTTATATTAAACAGTTGATATTTATTCCGATAGATGGAGCAAGCCATCAGCAACTTTCAGTTACACAATAAGGAGATGCCTTTTTCATAATTTATGCATCTTATCCAAGTACAATATCACATTTGTACTATTTTTTCACTCATATAATTGTTTAGATATACAACAATACCAGCATATAGACTTAATTGATTTTAAAAATTCATGAGATGGTATGTATTTTCTGTTATTTTTACTATGTGATCCTATTTTCTCTTTTGTTCTCTCTATTTATTTATTAACATTCATGGATGAAACTTAAGGAAGTTGTACCTTTTAGCATGTATATCGGGGGGTCGGTGGAAGGCTGGTTAAACCGTTTGGTTTTCGACCACTACGACCCAGGTTCGATTTCCACATTAGACACTTTTTTCTGTTCAAAAAATAAAAAAAAATAAAAATAAAAATGCTCCAATGGCCCCCGATTCTTGCAAAAGTCCAACCCCCACCAGCGAGTGCAAGTAACCAAACGGGGCTCTGGCACATTTATAAGTGCAAAGTCGAACTGCTTTTCACATGTGTAGACATGTGGTGTGCTTACAGTAAAAAGCAGTCGCTAACTATCCACCATGATTATCATGGCCTGTACCACGTGTACTAGGGATAAGCAAAAAAAAAAAAAAGCATGTATATCGGGATTAAGACAATAATTCTGAAAGATATTACAGTGACCTTTATTTAAGACACACAAGATAACCAAGTGTGAACAAAATTGCCTCTGTTTTCTTAAAAAAAAAAAAAAAAAAAAAATTGATGACCAATATATTTTTGTTGAAGAATAAATGGATCTCATACAAATAAAGGCATACAGACACACTTATAGGCAAAACTTGAGGAAGTTGTACCATTCAGCATGTATATCCGGATTCAGATAATAACTAAGAAATGTATTACAGTGACCTTTATAAGACACACAAGATAACCAAGTCTGAACAAAATTGCTTCTGTCTCCTTTAAAAAAACAGATGGCTGGCGACATAAAAAAACTTTCCACTTCTTTAAGTTTTGTCCATGAGTATATTATAAGTGTCCTTTAGGGAGAGGTGTCCTCTTACTGGAGAAAGAGTTGCTAAATAGTAAAAATGATAACTTGGAGAACAAAAACTGTCCTTTATAGAAAGGTGTACTCTAACGCGAGTGTCCTCTCATGGAGGTTCTTCTATTGTAATTGCAAACATTACAAAAGGAAGATAATCATGTGCAAAAAAAAAAAAAAGATAGCTTCTCTAATGGTAAATCACAATTTATATTATAGATAATAATACAAGAAAATAAGACCTAATCCAAATAATTTATTAGTGCGTGATGTTTCGGCAACAACATTGTCACCATCATCAGACAAAAGAATATACATTTATTCTTTTGTTTGATGATGGTGACAATGCTGTTGCCGAAACATCACACACTAATAAATTATTTGGATTAGGTCTTATTTTCTTGTAGGATAGATTCTCTAATTTTAAAATATATTTTAAAAACTCTAATTTTTTTTTGCTTATCCCTAGTACACGTGGTACAGGCCATGATAATCATGGTGGGTAGTTAGCGACTGCTTTTACTGTAAGCGCACCACATGTCTACACATGTGAAAAGCCGTTCGACTTTTGCACTTACAAATGTGCCAGAGCCCCGTTTGGTTACTTGCATTCGCTGGTGGGGTTGGACTTTTGCAAGAATCGGGGCCGATTGAGGCATTTTTTTTTTTTTTTACCAGAAAAAAAAAAAAGTCCAATGCGGGAATCGAACCCGGGTCGTAGTGGTCGAAAACCAAACGGTTTAACCAGCTTTCCACCGACCCCCCTAAGCAAAATTTTAGTTTATCCTATTTCCATCAAACATACAAATTCTGATGGAAGAATAAACCACGTTGGCAAATTCAGAGAGAAACAAAAGCCAACAACAACAACAAATGTATTTTGTATTTGTAATATTTCAGGGGGGTCGGTGGAAGGCTGGTCAAACCGTTTGGTTTTCGACCACTAAGACCCGGGTTCGATTCTCGCATTGGACACTTTTCTGTTTAAAAAAAAAAAATGCTCCAATGGCCCCCGATTCTTGCAAAAGTCCAACATCACTAGCAAGTGCAAGTAACCAAATGGGGCTCTGGCATATTTGTAAGTGCAAAGCAAAGTTGAACTGCTTTTCACATGTGTAGACATGTGGTGCGCTTACAGTAAAAGCAGTCGCTAACCACCCACCATGATTATCATGGCCTGTACTACGTGTACTAGGGATAAGCAATCCTCATCAGTACAGGGGTAGCTTTGATTTCCTAACATCCTATGAGAAGAGTTATAAAATTGGGTCAAATCTGCCAAAGAGAAGGTGTTTTAGTTGTTGAAATGGTATTGTGCCTTAGGATTTGGCTGGAACATAAACAAACAAACATGACTGGGTCAAAGTTTCAGGTTAGATTTGAACATCCAGGTATTGGACCTACAAGAAAATAAGACCAAATCCAAATAAATAAATAGTATATGACGTTTCGGTAACAACACTGTTACCAAAATGTCACACATTGTTTATTCATTTGGATTAGGTCTTATTACCTTGTGTTTCTAATCTATAATCCAAATTGTAATATGATGGATTAATTCACCATCTGTTATATATATAAGCAATTGAAACAATTTTGGAAACAATTACTACAATGAAGGGAGGTAGAAAATTGTTTAATTTTAAAAAGAATCATTAGAAACTATTTTAGATTTAAGATTCTTTTTGAAATTAAAAAATTTATACTGCCCTTACTGCAATGGAAAAATTAAAGGGAGGGCGTGGCTAATCAGTGGTGAACCCTCTCAGTGATGATCCAGGCCCTCCCTTTAATTTTTCCATTACAGTAAGGGCAGTAGAAATTGTTTTATTTTCAAAAGAATCATACGTGTCTATAATAGTTTCAAATATTCATAACAGATGGCGCGCTAGTGCATTGTAAAAATAATCATACGCCTCGAAAATAGTTTCAATTTCTTTAATCCAGATTGTGCTTTATCAGAAATAGAATCTAACTCCGCCTTTGCCGGTCTCAAGCCTGGATGAAAAAGGAAGGAGGAGGAACAGTAACTAGCTTGCTAAAAAACCTGGGTTCAGCTGGCCCTGCTGATAGTACCCTGTAAGGGCTCCTAATCCAGGGATACAGGATGAGCAGCGTTTCTACTCCATGTTAGGAGCAGCTGTACATGGTGTCTGTTCCTCATGTCAGAGGCGGCTATTTCTTTTGGAGCTAAGTCGGCCTGCCACTGAGTAGTTCTCCCAGTCTTAATGACAAAGGTAGACTCATTCTACTTCACCCAGTCATGATGGTTGTCAAACCGACACCATCAAGGGTCACAACTTGATATCCTAATATGATTGAGTGGAGATAAGAAAGAAGAAGAAGAGAAATGGGATCTTGTACCCAGAGAAGGGAAGCAAAAAACTCCATCAACAGGAGACTTACCAGTAGGCACAGGAGGTTTTGGAGGCGGGGCCACAGGGCTGGTACCGGGGAGAGGGGACGGCCTCTGCTGTGGAGTGGGGATGGTGGCAGCTGGGGGGGATTGTTTCCTGACCTCAGTAGTGGGGGTCAGAGGCCGTGGCTGCTTGTACCCCAGCTCAGATCTGACACAACACCTCCTTAATACAAGAAAATAAGATCTAATCCAAATAATTTATTAGTGTGCGACGTTTCGGCAACAACATTGTCACCATCATCAGACAAAAGAATCTTTATAAAGTCTTATTTTCTTGTATTATAATCTATAATCTGTTTCCATGTTAGGAATGGCCTCAAACTACAGGCAAAGTCAGACTTTCACCAAAGTGTGCCTGGATCATGGTGCCATGATCAACGAAAGCTGCACCCCTACACTCCATTTATGGAATTTGTGTAATCTTTACACAAGGGGATAAGAAACAACAACAACATAATCCAAATTGTGCTTTATCACATCACCTCCTTGTTTGTCACAGTCACAACATTGGGTGGAGTAGTGCTATACACCAACCAAAGTCAGCAAAAACCTTTGCCCACTCAAAACTATATAAAGGACTAAAACCAATCTGATGGCTTTAAATACTCAATTCTTGGTTCTTCCGGAAGCCTCAAGAAGACCATCTTTTATAAATATATATATATATTGTGATACAGTCTGCACCACGCTGACAAGGGCCTACAGCCTGAAATGTGTACATGGTTGGTTTGTTATCAGTAATTAAGAAAGGATATTTTACCAATATATTCAGGAATAATTTTTTAAAAATCAAACCACATATGCATTTTGGGCTGTTAGCCCTCGTCAGTGTGGTGCAAACTTTACCTCAACAATAAAAAAAACTGGTCATTCAGGCATCCTGAAAAAATCATGAAACGGGTAGTTAAGGCCAGAAGTGCATGAGAACGTGAATCATGGTATAAGCCATCAGCAGCTTTCAGTTTCACAATCAGGAGATACTTTTTATCCGTATAAATCCATTAAATTACATTCAGGTACATTATTGACTGTATTGATTCATCCATTGATGAGCTCTACTCATCCCCAGCAGACACCATCAACAAGCTTTACAAGCTTGATACCCTAATATGATTGTGGAGTGGAGATAAGAAAGAAGAAGAAGACATTCAGGTAAATATGCAACTCAGTAAATCAAAGTTGCATATACTGGCTAATGATGTGAGGGTACAGAGAAAAGTGCAAAGTTCTCAGCCTATGATCAGGATACCCAAATGTGGCTTGAGACACAATCTGAAAAGGAAGAAGAGGCATAAAAAAAAGGAGAAGGGTTCTACCTGGTTTTCTTGACTTGGATATTGGTAGAGAGCCGTTCAAGGGTCACTTCTCCGGTCGTATGGTCAAATATAAGGACACATTCCTTCTGGTTCGGTCGTTTGGAGCCCTTGAACACTGTCTGCGCTGTTCCTGAACCCTGGTACAACACAGGAGGAACACACCGCTGGTTTAGTCTCAAATAAGATTTATATGAATAATAGCACAAAAGTGAAAAATTGTACTGGAATCAGGTGGAGAAATTAAGAAAAAGGAATCGGATGATTGTGCAATTAAAAGTTACTGATGGTTTGCGCCATCTGTTGGATTAACTAATCATTGATTAATACACAAATGTTTCCTTTATACACAAGACAAACTTCTACTATTCTTACAGCGATGAAAAAATATTTGGAGAACTTGGCTCATCAGTGGTGAACCCTCCCAGCGGTTTCGCCAATTTAATCTATCAGATTGCTTCTCTCTTAAGAGCTCTAATACTGTATTGGATCATTCTGTTTATATATGCTACAATAAGGGGTGGAATCTCAGCAATTGTATTTAAGAAAACTATGGAGAAATAAGCTTTTAGGACAGCAGAATTACATATAAATATTTGCATCGAGCAATGCTCTTCCGCAAACAATAAAGACAAGGCCAGTTAGGTATAAATTAATATAAGGCAATAACACGCTGTCTATATATAGGAAATTAAAACATTTAAGAATGCCTGAATACCATTTCTATGATTCCACCCTTCAATGTAGCATATATAAGCAGAATGATCCAATACAGTATTAGAGCTCTAAGAAAGGGTCTGGTAGATTAAATTGATGAAACTGCTGGGAAGGTTCACCACTGATAACCCAAGCCCTCTCAATATTTTTTCTATTGCAGTAAGGACAGTAGAAGTTTATCTTGTGTGTAAAGGAAACATTCATGCTTTGAATGATTTCAATTCCAATGTATAGATGGCGCATTATTGTTTTATATTAATCATTTATTTTTAATTATTCCAGAATTAGTCAAATACAGTAGAACCCCCAAGAGAAGACACTCATGCTAGAGGACACCTCTCTACAAAGGACAGTTTTCATTTGCAAAATTGCCATTTTTACTATTCAACAACTCTCCAGTAAGAGGACACCTCTCCCTAAAGGACATATTGGCTCTGCAATTAAGTGTTGTCCTTTACAGAGAGGTAGTTCTACTGTATTGTAGATTTATATGTAAGAACTATTTGTTTTTTAATGATAGATGCATTTCTTTTTGTAGGATACACCTTTTGGTATATTTCAGTCATCTTAAAGAACATTATCCGAGTCTACGTGAACCCAGTTCAGCTAATCAGAATAATGTCAGAGAAAAAAATATATAGCGATAGAATTGTTTAACTTTCATAAAGCGTTAGAGTACAAGGTAATCTCTAAAATTACAGAACAATTTCCATCCATAGTTAATTTGTATAGTTATGTTGAATACTTTGATTTCCTTTTCATTTTCCCTTCTCTCCTTTGTTTATGTTTTTTTTTTCCCTTTTCTCCATGAAAATGATATATGGCGAGTCCTTACAGGACAGAAATGTCCTAATAAAGCTGTTGTTGTTGTATATTTCATACCAAAAGACACAATTCAATGACCAGGATTCATTGAAAAAGAAGGAAGGAAGATAGAAGTTGTAGGCAAGTAAGTAGTTGACAGTACCTGGATATGAGGCACTGTAACGGTAACTTGGTTCTTCTCCCCGATGTCAACTGTGGCCACCTTGGAGGTGTCAACTGATGCTGGTTTGAAGTCATCTGTTCCACAAAACACATTATTCTCTCTCTTGGCTTCACCTTTTATATCCCTTTAAATACAATTATTATAACTATCTCTATATATATAAAAGTCAATGTCTGTTTCGCGATAAACTCAAAAACTACTGAACCAATTGGTACCAAATTTTGCATGTCCCTTTTTATAAACCTGAGGAAAATTTTCAGCTACATTTTGATTAGTATTTTTGGCTTTTTTTTTTTTTCATTTGAAGAACTTTTTTTTTTAGGCAGAGTAATCCGGAATGGAATGAATACCCAAATATGGCCATTTTTTATAAGCATCGGTGGTTCAGTGGTAGAATGCTCGCCTGCCACGCGGGCGGCCCGGGTTCGATTCCCGGCCGATGCATCTTTTTTTTACAATTTTTAAAATTCATTTATATTATGCATAAATTAAATATATATTATTATATCAACTATATTAATTAAATCAAATACCTAAACACTAATATAATACAATTTTTGCCATCACACACACTTTTTACCTGTAGTTTATGTGTTACTTCTGTATTGCTATTCTATGGCACTTCTAATATTTATTATTGATGTACTTTCAGTATGAAGGAAATTGCAATCGGGGGAATTCTCGGGCGAAGCCGGGTCATATGTCTAGTTATCTCTATATACTACATCATATGTGGTACAGGTCATGATAATTACAAGATAATAAGACCAAATCCAAATAAATTAATAGTGTGTGACATTTCGGTAACAGCATTGTTACCATCAATTTAGTCTTTTGTCTTATTCGGTTCCAAAATCACTTTATTAGGTACCGCTCAACAAGAGCAACCTAGTTTTTGATATTTACAACAATAAATAATATGTGAGTTATTCACATATTAAAACAAAATGTTAACGCAGGATTCAATCCCGGTACACAGCTGTCGGGAATCGAGGGTGTTATCCACTCCTCCACCGACTTTTTTGTCTTATGATAGTAACAATGCAGTCACACACTATTAATTTATTTCGATTTGGTCTTATTACCTTGTAATATAGATATTTTGTTACTACACCCATACCTCGCTTTGCGTCGGGGTTACGTTCCAAAAAAACACGACACAAAGTGAAAATAATATTTTGATGGCATGGCGCAATCAAAAACAAAGGTGTTGCCATATTTTAGGAAAAAAAAAAAAAATTAAAGACTCGAATCCAAAACAACGTAACTTCAAAAATCTAACGATGCACAGTGAAAATCAGTTAAAATTAAGCAGTGACGCAACTTCGAAAAAAACGCAAAATGAAACGACGCAAAGCGAGGTATTGGTGTAATTATATTTATCTCTCTTATTTATTATTTGTTAAGTTGGGAACTTGTTTTGATCAAAATAATTTGCCTTGTGTCATCCTCATGTTTGTCTTCCCTCATTTTTCTATACAACATTTTGGTAGAGATGCTGGGTAGATTAGGAAAGACAAATTGAAGATCACCAGTAGACCCTGAGTGCTGTGAAATATATATATATATTTTTTCTTATCCCTAGTACACGTAATACAGGCCATGATAATCATGGTGGGTAGTTAGCGACTGCTTTTTACTGTAAGTGCACCACATGTCTACACATGTGAAAAGCAGTTCGACTTTGCACTTACAAATGTGCCAGAGCCCCATGCTGTAAAATATAATTTCAACGACCAACTCCAGGATTCCCACTGCTATGTAAAAGTCAAAACTTCCTTCCAAGAAGATGATATCCCTATAGACGCTAAGATGATAAATTTCACTCTTCATGTCGCAAGAAAAAGGATATAAAGCTAATAGGGATCACTTTCAAGACTGAGGAAAACCTTCTTCTTCTTTCTTATCTCCACTATATCACACTAAGGTATCAAGCTTGTAAAGCTTGAGACTTTTGACTTCTGCTGGGGAAGAGTAGAGCTCATCAATGGATGAGTCAATACAGTCAATACAGGGAAACCTTGACTGAAATACATATGATCCATGACAGCAACAATAAGCTTTGCAAACTGTGGGTCATAGCTCCCATAAGGAAGCTTTGTAGCAAATTTTTAATCAAAAGATTATTAATTAGGAATTTTTTGTTACTCAGCATATTTCTCTATCTCACTATTTATTGTTAATAAGTGAGACTGAGAAATTGTTAATAAGTGGGGGGGTCGGTGGAAGGATGGAAGTCTAAACCATTGGTTTTCGGCCGCTACGACCCGGGTTCGATTCCCGCATTGGGCACTTTTTTTCTGATAAAAAAAAAATGCTCCAATGGCCCCCCGATTCTTGCAAAAGTCCAACCCTACCAGCGAGTGCAAGTAACTAAACGAGGCTCTGGCATATTTTAAAGTTCAAAGGCGAACTGCTTTTTACATGTGTAGACATGTGGTGCACTTACAGCAAAAGCAGTCGCCTACTTCTACCCACCATGATCATTGTTAATAAGTTGGTAATTTAAATTGGGGATAGACTAAGATGACTTCATAAGAAATCTATGAAGATTTGCTGCTACCCCGAAACTACTGCTCTCAATCCTTCAAAACATCAAACATGGATTCACCTCAGCAACAATTCTGACTGGTCATGGTTACATTCAGGCAGACATTGCAAAGGTATTGAAAGAATACCCAACTAGCCCCCATTGCCAAGATGAAGACCAAACCCTGGACCTCTTCACCTCTCTGCCCAACCTTCCAATACCAAAGATTCCTGACGGCCACCCTCCTAGGGATCACCAACCTAAGTACAGCATTCCTAGTAAATCTCCCAAGAAATAAATCTGCCCACCTCAGTAATTGGACTTCCACTGACATTGTAGATAAAACCAAGAAACCCAGGTAGTTGGTGACTTCTGTACGTGGTGGCTCCAGGAACCTACTGGGTTAACTATATAATAAGTCCAAGGTAATAAGACCAAATCCAAATAAATAAATAGTGTGTGACGTTTAAGTAACAGCGTTGTTACCATCTTCAGACAAAAGTACTGACTGTTATGTCTTATTACCTTGTGCTCTTATAATCTATAATCCAAATTGTACCTTATATAATAAGTTGGTGGGTTAACTAAATAAATAATAAGTTGGTAAGTGTTTTTGATAAAGTTGAATTGTCTCTTGTCATCATGTTTGTCTTCCCACATTCTTCTAAGTGACAATACATTCGAGTGAATAAGGATTTTTATATAATAATTTAGATGTGCAATTCACAAAAGAATAATATAAAAAGTTCCGGTAACAACTAGGTAACCCAAGCTCCTCGAGCGTATCCATAGATCACCAACAATGCTGACGATCCTGTATAGAATGAACTAGTTGTTTGTGAACTTAACGATTTGATTTCCGATAAAAAATCATATTTAAAGTTCAATTCAATTTGTAAATACATTCTAAACTTTCTACAAAATCTGGATCTCTAATGTTTTCATGCGTTGAATAATGTAAATAACTTATGTAAATAAACTTTTCTCCTTGTTTGGCGCAAGTATTCCTTGCGGGATATAACGCTTTGGAAATAAAATAAATGTAATCCTGTAGTTTAGGAGTCTGTCTTGGTAGCCTTAGTGAACCAGTTCACCAAGTGTCTCAAGGCATGTTTTGGTAGATTCAATAGGGCAGTGTTATTGAATGAGGGCAGTCCAAGAAGTGTAGTCATTTGGAATGGCTGTAGTTGAAATGTTAGGCTGCTGAAGTTCCAGTTATCTGTCTTAGATCTTTTGCTGAATTTTAAAATATGTATTTTTTTAGTAGATTAACATATGAGTAAAAATGTTAATATTTTTTGTTTATAATTAAATGCCACAGGCCTAAAAAGAATACACAATATAACATACACTAATTATATTTAAAACTAATTTCCGTTTGTAGAATAAATTCTGCTTCTTTCTATAAGCCTATTCTTAGAATTCTTAGGAATCTTTTGATATAAATATTATATACAACAAAATAAAATGTCATATAAATATATACCATTTTATAAATGTATTTATCTTTAAAGATCCTCTGAAAATTTTTAAAATATCTCATTGAGAATTTTAAACAATATATTTGTATTGACAGCACTGGTTTGAAGGGTATATGAAGAAGCCTAGATTTAAATGATTTTAAAGAGTTATGAAATATTTTATTGATATTTACTTGGACATTTATTCTTTATAATACAATACTTTATATTATATATTCATTTTTGAAAAATCACTTTAATAAATCGTGTCATATATATATAAAAAAAAAAAATAGTCCAACTATTGCATAATGATTTTTAATTTTTTACTTAGTAGTAAAAGTATTGTCGATTTTATTTATTTGACAAGGCTATTAACGAAACACAAAGCAAAATACGTTTTTTTTTTTCTTAAATATAAAATTTCAATTTTTGTAACAACATATGCTTCCAAACGAAAGCACATGTTTAAAATGTTTTATTGAAATAAAAGAAAAGAGAACTTACATCTTATTGTGTGAAATCCTGAGCTATTACTTGTAAAAGACTTTCCAAAAATTATTTCTGCTGTTTCTCCCAACCCATAACCTAATTTCTCAGATATTGTTGACATTTTTTGACACGTCTCCTACTAAGCAAAACGTAATAAAATAGTTATATTAAATAATTAATTGCAAATTAAGAGAGATCATGAAGTTATTTGGCCTATTTGGCGAGTATTTTATTGCTAAAAAATATTTTTAAAAAAGGTTTATTTTTTTTCGCCTAATCCATCTCTAACTATAGGACCTAATATGTGTTGTTTTGCTATACAGGGTTGCCACACGCCTTTTCTAGTGATTATAAACTACAACTCTCTCTTTATGAAAAAATAATTAATAATATTTTACCCACATAATTTGCTTATTTTTATATATATTTATAGGAAATAAATGTATCAATTTAAAAATTGTTTTAAAAAATTAAACAATTGCGCTTCTCTGAATTGTTCACATAAAAATCCATTTCAAATACAAGGCAAATAACGCGCCATCTCAAAATAAGAAATAAATCCAATTACACAATGTGTTTCTTTTTTTAATAAAGCAAACTTTCTACTGTCCTTACTATAATAAAAATATTGGGAGGGCTTGGCTAATCTGTGGGAAGCTCTCCCAGCGGTTTCGCCAAGTTAAACCCCCAGACTGCTTTTAGAGCTCTAATAATGTATTCAACGATCCTGCTTATATATTAGACATTGAATAAAATGCAATCTTGGTTATGTAATTTGAAAAAAAAAGATATAAGCTTTTAGAACATTAGAATTATATATAAATATTTGCATAGAGAAATGTTTTTCTGCAATCAATAAGAGAGAACACGTTGTTGCCTTATATTTAATTTATGACTATTTGGCTTTGTACTTATTGTTTGCGGAAGAACATTGCTCGATGCAAATATTTATATATAATTCCACTGTACTAAAATTTTATGTTCATAGTTTGCTTAAATACCAAAACCAAGATTTTATCATTCAGTCTCTCATATAAAAGCAGAATTTCCCAATACAATGTTAGAATTTTAAAAGCGTCTGGTGGATTAAGATGGCAAAACCGCTTGGAGGGTTCTCAGTGTTAAGCCAAACATTTCCCAATTTTTTTGACCGCAATTAGAATAGTATAAATATTGTTTTATTTTTTAAAGAAATATTTATGCCTAATTGGTTTTATTTCTTATAAAAATCAAATTTTCCAAAATCTAAAATAATTACTTTTCTATTTATAAACATTCTTATTAAATAAAAATATTATTTAGAGTATCTTCTTGTAAGCACGTAAAATTTTATTAGACATGACTCAATCTTCTATCGATAACCCTGTACTCTATGAACCTCTGTAGCCATCCTGGTCCAAAAGTCTCAAGCTCCACAAATAAGTGATCCCAGACTTGTTTCGATCATGTAGACTCTTCCATTGCCTCACAAATGGCAAAGTGTAGGTCGAATTCACTATCTCTTTAATATCCAAGATCTATAGACAACAGATCCAAGGTGTCTTGCTCTTTTTAAGGGTACCTAATAACGTGATTTTGGAACAAGAACAAGGTCCAAGGTGCTACCAAATGCTTCAAGCTCGTCAGGTCTAGATTGCTTCTTTAAGAAATGTTCCCATATCACCTGTATGATAACAGTTTGATGATGAAGCTAAATGATCCAACATGTAAATGATGTCAAGATGTTGAAACACCAGAGCATCTTTTATTGGCTTACCAAATTGTACTTGCTTACTTTGACATAATGTCAAATCATCTTTCTGTATATACTCAATCTTATGAAAACTTTGGCAGGTTTAGAGCTATTTGTACACAGATTTATAAATCACTACTAATTCATCATGTAAATAATTAAAGATATACTATAGAGATACCATAGATATACCATATACCAAAGATATACCTTTTTTTTTTTTTGCTTATCCCTAGTACACGTGGTACAGGCCATGATTATCATGGTGGGTAGTTAGCGACTGCTTTTACTGTAAGCGCACCACATGTCTACACATGTGAAAAGCAGTTCGACTTTGCACTTACAAATGCCAGAGCCCCGTTTGGTTACTTGCACTCGCTGGTGGGGTTGGACTTTTGCAAGAATCGGGGGCCATTGGAGCATTTTTTTTAAACAGAAAAAAGTGCCCAATGCGGGAATCGAACCCGGGTCCTAGTGGTCGAAAACCAAACGGTTTACCCAGCCTTCCACCGACCCCCAAGATATACCATGGTATATGTAAATAATTCTAATATAGCACAATAGTCTGATAGACTTCTTGCTTCTGTAATAAATAAAAAATAATAACAGTTTGAGAATTTGTCAATTTGTCATTCAATCTACTTCTTGTCTTGTGACATTTTAAAAAGGTTTCTTCTTGCAGCTGAAGGCTTAGGATGCTGCAGAAGTCAGGAATGGAAAGACTTTCTACTCACTCTCTACCAAAATATATTTGCTCACTATACTGTGAAATATCAGTAAATTAAAATATTCAATTAAAATATGCTAAT
>CP092865.1:12852296-12928071 GCA_030710605.1 Cordylochernes scorpioides
ATTTCAGTCCAAAGGTCGCTGACACTTACAACTCGCACTGCAATCATCCAGGACTGTCGAGGAACATCTGCCAAGTCATTCCTGGACTCAGTTATTCCTGAGGACAGAGATTTGTTCGAGATCATTGGCGATACCTGAAATCTAAGATTATTCAACAGTCTTCTTAATCTATGTGGGAATTTAAAAAAGATTTAAAATCTCTATAAGTAAAGAAGAAATTGGAAATTTTAGCTATTTTTTGATACGACTATGTTTATCTTTAAAATCAAACAATATTCTTCTAACTTTACTGTAATGATGAAAATAATGGGAGGGTCTGACATATCAGTGGGGAACCCTCCAGTGGTTTCTCCAGTTTTATCTCTTCAGTATCGACATAAAAGCAAAAGAATCCCAATACAATATTAGAGTAGGATTGTAGAGCTTAAACTGGCAACCATTGAAAAGATTCACCACTAATAGCCAGGCTTCTTTCTATTATTTTCATCATTGCAGTAAGAGCAGTTTAAAATTATTTTCTTTAAAAAGAAACATAAATGTTTAAATACAGTTTAAATTTGTAAAACATGTAGTTCAAATTTTCTTTAACAGATGGCGCGCTAATGTTTTGAATAAGAAATGCGGGGTTTTCACGTTTCTACAATATTTGACTGATTTCGTAGAGATTTCGTTCTGGAAGGAATCATCCTCATATATCCGACCTCGGTGTACATATGTAAAGTAGTTCTATTATAGTGGAACCAATGAAAATCCTGAATCTTCCTGAATTCATTTCAAACTGTGTCAGGTAGAATGTTATTATTTCTAGACATAGAAAACGTTTCAAGTAAAACTGGACGAAAAATGGGCCATAGTTTGAAGTTTCTCGAATATTGTTTCTTGATCTGATTTACACTCATGAACAAAACTTAAAGAAGTTTTATCTTTTAGCATGTATATCCGGATGAATAGTTCTTCCATTGAATTATACAAGTCTTCTTGATGCTTCGGTTGGAAGATGATATATAGAAACCTGGCCGAAGAACAAGGTAAGATTATACAGTTAAAAAAAATCAGTTTCCAGGTCTAATGTACCAGCGTTTAGAAGGCAAAATACTTTCAATTTCTTCCAAGGATCCATACAAGACTTCTTGATGCAGTTTCTAGGGGTCTAATGTACCAGCGTTTAGAAGACAAAATACTTTCAATTGCTTCCAAGGATCCATACAAGACTTCTTGGTGCAGTTTCCAGGTCTGATGTACCAGCGTTTAGAGGACAAAAGACTTTCAATATCTTCCTTGGATCCATTCCAACATATCTGACAGGTTGATTGTTGCTGTGGTAGCTAGGAAAACAAGATGAAAAATCAATTCAACTTATCTGCCCATTGTTTCTTGAGATTGGCGAGAGAATCTTAATGAAGAACACTTGTAGGAAATATCCTTCTTGCCTACTCAAACATCTCCTTTAATAAATATATGAGAAGAAAGGACATATTCAAAATATCATGTTATAATTGGGTCAGGCTTACCACAGAGGCGTGCCAGGAGAGAAACAAAAGCCTTATTTGAGAATAAAGACGATTCTCAAACACAAAGGAAGAAAGTCAAGAAATATTATACTCAAACACCTCCTAGAGACATATATAAGAACTTTGATATCTACATCAACTATTTTTTATTTAATTCCCCACGTTTCAGTGATTATCTGTTAATATACATTAATGGAGAAAAACTTAAGGAAGTTGTACCTTTTAGCATGTATATCGGGATTCAGACAATACACTCATGGACAACACTTAAGAAAGTTGTACCCTTTAGCATGTATATCGGGATTCAGACAATACACTCATGGACAACACTTAAGAAAGTTGTACCCTTTAGCATGTATATCGGGATTCAGACAATACACTCATGGACAACACTTAAGGAAGTTGTACCTTTTAGCAAGTATATCGGGATTCAGACAATACACTCATGGACAAAACTTAAGGAAGTTTTACCTTTTAGCATGCATATCGGGATTCATACAATACACTCATGGACAAAACTTAAGGAAGTTGTACCTTTTACCATGTATATCGGGATTCAGACAATACACTCATGGTTAAAACTTAAGGAAGTTGTACCTTTTACCATGTATATCGGGATTCAGACAATACACTCATGGACAAAACTTAAGGAAGTTGTACCTTTTACCATGTATATCGGGATTCAGACAATACACTCATGGACAAAACTTAAGGAAGTTGTACCTTTTAGCAAGTATATCGGGATTCAGACAATACACTCATGGACAAAACTTAAGGAAGTGTACCTTTTAGCATGTATATCGGGATTCAGACAATACACTCATGGAAAAAAACTTAAGGAAGTTGTACCTTTTAGAATATATATCGGGATTCAGACAATACACTCATGGACAACACTTAAGGAAGTTGTACCTTTTAGTATATATATCGGGATTCAGATAATACACTCATGGACAAAACTTAAGGAAGTTGTACCTTTTAGCATGTATATCGGGATTCAGACAATACACTCATGGACAAAACTTAAGGAAGTTGTACCTTTTAGCATGTATATCGGGATTCAGACAATACACTCATGGACAAAACTTAAGGAAGTTGTACCTTTTAGCATGTATATCGGGATTCAGACAATACACTCATGAACACAACTTAAGGAAGTTGTACCTTTTAGCATGTATATCGGGATTCAGACAATACACTCATGAACAAAACTTAAGGAAGTTGTACCTTTTAGCATGTATATCGGGATTCAGACAATACACTCATAGACAAAACTTAAGGAAGTTGTACCTTTTAGCATGTATATCGGGATTCAGACAATACACTCATGAACAAAACTTAAGGAAGTTGTACCTTTTAGCATGTATATCGGGATTCAGACAATACACTCATGGACAAAACTTAAGGAAGTTGTACCTTTTAGCATGTATATCGGGATTCATACAATACACTCATGGACAAAAACTTAAGGAAGTTGTACCTTTTAGCATGTATATCGGGATTCATACAATATACTCATGGACAAAACTTAAGGAAGTTGTACCTTTTAGCATGTATATCGGGATTCAGACAATACACTCATGGACAAAACTTAAGGAAGTTTTACCTTTTAGTATATATATCGGGATTCAGACAATACACTCTTTGACACAACTTAAGGAAGTTTTACCTTTTAGTATATATATCGGGATTCAGACAATACACTCATGGACAAAACTTAAGGAAATTGTACCTTTTAGCATGTATATCTTGATTCAGACAATACACTCATGGACAAAACTTGAGGAAATTGTACCTTTTAGTATATATATCGGGATTCAGACAATACACTCATGGACAAAACTTAAGGAAGTTGTACCTTTTAGCATGTATATCGGGATTCAGACAATACACTCATGGACAACACTTAAGGAAGTTGTACCTTTTAGCATGTATATCGGGATTCAGACAATACACTCATGGACAAAACTTAAGGAAGTTGTACCTTTTACCATGTATATCGGGATTCAGACAATACACTCATGGACAAAACTTAAGGAAGTTGTACCTTTTACCATGTATATCGGGATTCAGACAATAACTCTGAATGATATTACAGTGACCTTTATTCAAGAGACACTAGATAACCAAGTGTGAACAAAATTACCTCTGTCCCCTTAAAAAAAAAATAGATCGGCGATATCAAAGACATTCCACTTCCTTATTGTGCTGTCTCTCTCTATAAGTGTGTGTGTATATATAATTTTCTCTCTCTCATTAAAACAACTTTAAACCTTAACAATCTATAATCTTCTTGATGAGAATACTATTCATCCTTTTAAACTTTGTGAATCCTCCTCTTACACTAAAGTCATATCTAAAATAAATATCAAACTCTTGTTCTTGAGGCGTTGACTTCTAAAAAAAAACCTACATAGCGCATCAATAGAAATATCAAATTACCAGAAAAAATAATCCTGATACCTCTCTCTGGTTATATGTTCATTTATCTCTGATACAAGCTTCCCCTTCTGCCAAGAAGTCCTCTTCTACGCGGCTGGGCGGGAGAAGCAGCACAAGTAAGGGAGTTTGAAACTACTTTATTTCAAAGTCCATATAAGATTAAATAAGGTTAAATACAAAATAAATATAAATATGATTAAATATGACTATATAATGATAAAAATATGAATAAATAGATATAAATAGATAAAAATAAGGGAATAGATAAAAATAAAAGTAAGGGACAGCCCTTTAGTACGGTGTCGTGAGCCCCGAGCCGCTATGGTAACCGTGAACAGGGAACTCTGAAATGTGGCTGACTAACTGGGCAATGGAACCCCTCCTTTCCATGGAATGGACAATACACCACCACTACAAGCTTCCCCTGTATATATAAAAAAATATTATCTTTTAGCTATCCGCTTAGCGTAATCTTTATTAAACACTTTTATATTATATTTCGTTTGAAAATTTCTGTACATATTCACATATTATTAATCCTACAAATTCTGCAGTGATTTTTCTTCTCTTTCTATATATAACTTTATATGGGGAAAATTAAGAAAACAAAAAGAGAAAAGATCAGGGAGTGATGTTGAAAATAAAACAGACAAATTCTGACCATCTATTTAAATTTAACCATAACAACCTATTTCTTGATTTCTTGGCAGGCCTCTTGGACCAGAATTTTTTGGTCGTTGAGGTACAGCCTACATTACGCTGACGAGGGTCAACTGCCCGAAACGCGTGGGTGGTTGGTTTATCTTGATTCATCAAGAAAATAGGTTAACCAAATATTATTGAACACACCTATATCAACGTTTAGTTGCTTTTTATTCCACTAGAAAGATTTCTGCTATCTAAAATACTCATTTGAGCAATCAGGAAATGCCAATTTTGTTTTTAATATCAACACTTTACCATTTTTCTTTTCTTGTTTTTTTCATATATGTAATATATAAATATATATTTTTAATAAAGATATCGGATCGTTGAAGTTTTTTTAATCTTTAGCTCTTTTTGGTTAACTAAAATTAACGATTTATTTATTTTAAAAAATACACCTTTTATTTCTTTCAATTATGATAATTGAAGAGTCGGTGGACAAGTAGGTAACACCCTCGATTCCCGACAGCCATGAACCGGGATTGAATCCCACGTTAACATTTTGTTTAATATGTGAATAACCTTCACATGTTATTCATTGTTGCAAATATCATAAACTAGGTTGCTTTTAAAATTCGAAACTATTTTAAAGGTGTAAGATTATTTTTGAAAATAAACAATTTCTACTGCCCTTACTGCATTGGAAAAATTAATGGGAGGGCCTGGCTCATCAGTGGTGAACCCTCCCAGCGGTTTCGCCAGTTTAATCTACCATACCGCTGTTATATTGCATTTTTTGGAACTTACTTTTATAGTGATACTGTTGTTAGACTCTTGGAATGGGTATTTTAGAAGAACTATGGACATAAGCTTTGTGAGGACAGTAGAATTACATACATTTATAAATATATAATATGCTTCGAGCAATCGCTCTTTTGTTGAGCGGTACCTAATAAAGTGATTTTGGAACCGAACCATGATAATTGTTAACATATTCATCATAATGGATATCATGATTGTCATATTTATGCGATTGAGTTGAGCTAAGCAAGAAGAGAGAATAGATAACACGACAGACAACGACAGATATTGATGATAAAGAGGGACAATTTGCGACCCGCGGCATCTTGCGACAACCGTGAGGTATATTTGTGGGAGACGGGGTCACGTGAAGAGAGAGTCGCTTGGCTCTATTTCTGACTTGAAGTCGCCATGAAGGCGGCTCTAATGGGAGTCTTCAAGCCTCGAGGCAAACTCAAGAACAAGGTGGGTCATCTCACTTTCTTCTTTCTCATTTCTCATCTTCATTTTTCCCATTCTTTCATTAATATCTGTTTCATCATATTTTTATACATACAATTCTATTGTGTCAAATTTCATCAATGTTACATCATCTTGTCTAAACATCTTATCTATTAGTTGTTTTCTTCTTTTTATGATTTATATGTTTAACAACAAAAAGCTTTAATAAGACCTTTTAGTCTTATAAAGATTCTCCAAGCAAAAATGTAGGATAATTAAAATTTATATAAAAATACCAGAGAAGCAATAAGAAAAGTTTACAGAGAGTATAGGAATATAAATATCAAAATTGAGATAATCTGTTAATAAAATAATAAATACCTTTCTTCAACATTCATTCTAAAAAAAAAAAAAAACTCCCAGCGGTTCTTCAGCGCTTAGACAACAGACAATTACTAATTTTAAAATTTTACATAAATAAATTTACTGGCAATGCGTTTTTTTAAATATCATCAAATATTATCTCTACAGACCTTACTGCAATGATATGAGTTATTGAATGAGAGGGCTTGGCTCATCAGTAGTGAACCCTCTCAGCGGTTTCGCCAAATTAATCTCTAGACCGCTCTACTATTGTATTGGACTGGTTTTGTTATATACCCTGCATTTTCTATGGAAGGCAGCTTAGGGGTGTTTAGTGAACTATGGACATATGCTTATAGGTCTTTAGAGATAACTCATATCATTGCAGTAAGGTCTGTAGAGATAATATTTGATGATATTTAAAAGAAACGCATTGCCAGTAAATTTATTTGTGTAAAATTTTAACGATAGATGACAATAAAATTTAATTTACTAAGACAGTTACTAATGTTGAAGACCATATGACTTGGTAAATACCAACAACAACAAAATGTTTTATTAAGACTTTTTAGTCGTATACAGATTCTCCAAACAGAAATATAGGATACATACAGGTAAAACAGTAATAGTACCTTAATGGTAATATGATATTTATATACAGGAAAAATTATATAAAGACAATCAAGCTAAAAGATTAGTCTGGGTAAATTGGAGGAAAAGAAATTTCTTATAGATAGATTTACCACGGAATCTCTATAAATGAAGATAAAAAAGTAAAAGCTAATTACAATCAATATTGAGATAATGAAATGTATAAACAAGAAAACCTAATTAAGACAATTGAGCTCATAAACAGACTTCTATATTTAATTAAAAAGGCATATATTGGATCAAAATATCATTTATTTTACCAATATTTCAGTTGGCTGAACGCCAACCTTTATCAAGGTGTTATAACATATTAATGTGTGTCAACAACAAACTCAGCGCCACATAAAGTCAATAGAATTAAGTTTTGAAAATATTATTGCTTATATTCAATGGGGAGAAAAAAAATTGATATATATATTTATATTATGGATAAAATATTTTTGTAAAATAAGGGTGTAAATATTTTGAATATTAACAATAACGCCTATTTTATATTTACAATTATGTTTAACAAAATCTTCAAAAATATATGTAATTATATTTATCAAAATTCGAAACTATTTTAAAGGCGTATGATTCTTTTTGAAATTAATCAATTTCTACTGCCCTTACTGCAATGGAAAAATTAATGGGAGGGCCTGACTCATCAGTGGTGAACCCTCCCAGCGGTTTCGCCAGTTTAATCTACCATACCGCTGTTATATTGCATTTTTGGAACTTCCTTTTATAGTGATACTGTTGCTAGACTCTTGGAATGAGTATTTTAGGTGAACTATAGACATAATATTTTAGGAAAGTAGAATTACATAGAATTATAAATATATAATATGCCTCGAGCAATCGCTCTTCCGCAAATATTATTTTGAGTATTGATTTTGATAACAGATGGCGCGCTAGTGCATCATATTATAATTATATTTATAATTAATAACTAGAATGTATATTAACTTATATTTATTTATTGGAAAATGATATTATCATGGTTCTGTCTTTGTACTATCTTTTCTACAAACCTATTTCTTCACTTATTCATTTTTCTACCAAGCTTATGACGCGTAACAGCCGAAGCTAGACTGGAGTTTCTTTTTTTCCCTATTATATTATATCTATCTATTTATTAAATATACATAGAAAACAAACCTGTTTTAAATTAACTATTATATATATAAATTTATAAATTATCATAATGGTATTATGCAATTACATGTACAATAAACATGTACATTAATATATTAACTTATATTTGATAAATAATTTTCCTATATATTAATATAAGTTAATATTTAATTTTTAATTAAAAAGGCATATATTGGACCAAAATATCATTTATTTTACCAATATTTCAGTTGGCTGAACGCTAACTGTGTAAAAAATAGTACAAATATGATATTGTACTGGGATAAGGTGCATAAATTAAGAAAAAGGCATCTCCTTATCGTGCAACTGATAGTTGCTGATGACTTGCGCCATCTATCGGAATAAATATCAACTATTCTCGTTGATTTTTAATTATTCCAGAATTGGCCAAATACCCATTCTTAATTAATCAACGCTGATGAGGGCCAACAGCCCGAAACGCGTACGTGGTTACCTTTTCTTGATTAATCAAGAATGGGTATTTGTCCAATTCTGGAATAATTAGAAATCAACGAGAATAGTTGATATTTATTCCGATAGATGGCGCAAGTCATCAGCAACTTTCAGTTGCACGATAAAAGGAGATGCTTTTTCTTAATATTAATGTGTGTCTTCAATAAGTTTATATATAAGGTTGGGTCAATAAGTAATGCAAATTCACCCCTCTATCAAAATATATAAATAATATATTATCATAAAATACATGTTTTCTAGTAAATAAAATAATATATATGCTTAAAGGTACAACTTCCTTATGTTTTGTCTCCATGAATGTAAGCCTTATTAAATTTGTACCTTAACATATGCCTAAAAACATAACTTTAATAATTATTTTCCAATAAGTAAAGTTATGTTTTTAGGCATGTGTTGAAGTATAACTTTAATAAGCCTTACACTCATGGAGACAAAACTTAAGGAAGTTGTACTTTTTAGCATGTACGAGTATATCGGGACAAAACTCTGAAAGATATTACAGTGACCTTTATTGAAGACACACGAGATAACCAAGTGTGAACATAATATTCTATATACACTCATAGACAAAACTTAAGGAAGTTGTACCTTTTACCATGTATATCGGGATTGAGACAATAACTCTGAAAGATATTACAGTGACCTTTATTGAAGACACACAAGATAACCGAGTGTCAACAAAATTTCCTCAGTATCCTTCAAAAAAAAAAAAAAAAAAAACAGACGATCGGCTTCATCAAAGACCTTCCACTTCCTTAAATTGTTTCTATGAGCTGGATGTCATCGAAGGCCTGTTCGTAGAACGGTCTAATGTTCTAGTAATGACTAATTATTGTCTAGACACGTGGTGACGTCATTAATAAAAAACACTCTCGCATCTTTAGATATCTACACCACGACTGGCAACGACTTAATTTTTAAGTTACAATATTGGTTTACATCTATAGCTGACCATTCTTAGTAAAGATACTTAGACAAATACATAATGTGTGTTTGAAGACAGCATAAATATACACTCATGGACAAAATTTAAGGAAGTTGTACCTTTTAGCATGTATATCGGGATTCAGACAATACACTCATGGACAAAACTTATAGAAGTTGTACCTTTTAGCATGTATATCGGGATTCAGACAATATACTCATGGATAAAACTTAAGGAAGTTGTACCTTTTAGCATGTATATCGGGATTCAGACAATACACTCATGGAGACAAAACTCATAGAAGTTGTACCTTTTAGCATGTATATCGGGATTCAGACAATACACTCATGGACAAAACTTAAGGAAGTTGTATCTTTTAGAATGTATATCGGGATTCAGACAATACACTAATGGACAAAACTTAAGGAAGTTGTACCTTTTAGCATGTATATCGGGATTCAGACAATACACTCATGGATAAAACTTAAGGAAGTTGTATCTTTTAGCATGTATATCGGGATTCAGACATAACACTCATGGACAAAACTTAAGGAAGTTGTATCTTTTAGAATGTATATCGGGATTCAGACAATACACTCATGGACAAAACTTAAGAAAGTTGTACCTTTTAGCATGTATATCGGGATTCAGACAATACACTCATGGACAACACTTAAGGAAGTTGTACCTTTTAGCATGTATATCGGGATTCAGACAATACACTCATGGACAAAACTTAAGGAAGTTGTACTTTTAGCATGTATATCGGGATTCAGACAATAACTCTGAAATACATTTGATTCCCAATTATCTTTATTGAAGACATACGAGATAATCAAGTGTGAATAAAATAACCTCTGTCTCCTTCATAAAAAAAAAAAAAAATTAAAAATAGACGACCGGAGGCAACAAATTATGAAAATTTCTTGAGTTTTGTCCGTGAGTGTAAATATAGCAGAACATTTAAATGGCGTTTATTAATATAACAAAGGACATGGAAAATTCCATGAGTGCCAAATGAAAACAAACATAAAACAAGCGCCTCAGCCTGCTGAACCAGCGCCGCCAACTCCCCATGAGGAGTAGTCAGCCTCAGCTTTAGTGGCCCCAATACCTTCCTCAAATACCCATGAGCTCCAGCCCGCTCCTGCATCTTTTGACGCTTCTAATATGAAAGAGCGTCCCTCGGGGTAGTTGCATATGATGTTCGACCACCTGAGTGATGTAACATTCCTGGGCCCCTTATATAAGTGCAATATAGTCAGGACGGATGTGTTACACGCGATCCGACCTTGATAGGATGTATCTCCTCTGCTCACTCTCTCCTCTGAGAATTATTCTCGCCAAGTTCCTCAAACCTATCATCGAGCATGTTGAGCATGCAGGCAACAGGCCTGGGACTGTCTAAACTTATGGAGGATTTGGGCTCCTGAGATCTGGACGAACCTTCGGTGAAGGCCTCGTCTGGTGTACATATTTCCTACATTGTTTTAAACTTTGTTAACTCTCTTTTGATCGTTGACTAGATGTCGATAAACTGTTTTTTAATTGTCAATTGTCATAAAACAAGCTTTCAAAACAGCTAAGCTTTCGGAGAAATCTCTTTAATCTGAAATTGAGAAAGATGGCATGCCATTAAGTTATGCAAATATATATAACACTATATAATTCTATATAAGAAATATGCGCAAAAATAGGACAGAATTCTTATAATTATTTAAATTAATTATATAATACACACACTTTTGGGGACAAAACTTTATGGAAGTGGAAAGTCTTTGATATCGTCGATCGTCTATTTTTTTTTTTTTTTTTTTTTGAAGGAGACATAAGCAATTTTGTTCACACTTGGTTATCTCGTATGTCTTCAATAAAGGTCACTGTAATATATTTCAGAGTTATTGTCTAAATCCCGATATACATGTTAAAAGGTACAATTTCCTTAAGTTTTGTCCTTGAGTGGCTATAGAATATTTTGTTCACACTTGGTTATCTCGTGTGTCTTCAATAAAGGTCACTGTAATATCTTTCAGAGTTATTGTCTGAATCCCGATATACATGTTGAAAGGTAAAACTTCCTTAAGTTTTGTCCTTGAGTGGCTATAGAATATTTTGTTCACACTTGGTTATCTCGTGTGTCTTCAATAAAGGTCACTGTAATATCTTTCAGAGTTATTGTCTAAATCCCGATATACATGTTAAAAGGTACAATTTCCTTAAGTTTTGTCCTTGAGTGGCTATAGAATATTTTGTTCACACTTGGTTATCTCGTGTGTCTTCAATAAAGGTCACTGTAATATCTTTCATCTTTCAGAGTTATTGTCTGAATCCCGATATACATGGTGAAAAGATACAACTTCCTTAAGTTTTGTCCATGAGTGTATATTGAATATTTTATTCACACTTGGTTATCTCGTGTGTTTTCAATATAAAGGTCACTGTAATATCTTTCATCTTTCAGAGTTATTGTCCGAATCCAGATATACATGCTAAAAGGTACAACTTCCTTAAGTTTTGTCCATGAGTGTAATAGATACTCAGTGTCATGCTCCATCTTTCTCCAAAATTTCAACTTGTTTTATATTCTCTTACAATAAAAGAACTGGCGCTCATGGAATTTTATGTTTTTTTATTATAAATACTTACATCGAGTATGAGGTGTGTTCAAAAGGTATCGCGACTTTTGAATTTTCGCAGGTTACGTATATTCGAATTTCGATCTTTTTGTGGCTTTATGTTGGTACTCATGCCTCTCACTTATGCCGACTAGCTCGGCCATTTTGAATGTTCACTTAATTGTTGACAGCTGCTTTGCTTGCAGGTGTTTTGGATCGTCTTCGATTTTTACCTATAAAAAAAAATCAAAGAACCTGTATCAAATTTTGTGTGAAAAACGAAATTAAGTGCGCGGATGCATTCCGAATGTTGACTGTGGCATACGGAGAAGCTACCTTGGACCGAAGCAACGTTTATCGGTGGAACAAAATGTTCTCAGAAGGCCGAGAAGATGTGAACGACGAAGAGCGTGCCCGACGCCCGAGCACTTCAACAACAGACGAAAAAATTAATGAAGTGGAGAAAATGATATTGGCCAATCGTCGAATCACCGTTAGAGAAGTTGCTGAGGACCTAAACATATCGATTGGCTCGTGCCATTCGATTTTTATCAATGATTTGGGCATGAGACGGGTCGCCGCGAAATTCGTACCAAAATTGCTCAATTGCGACCAAAAACAGCATCGCATGAACATTGCTAATGAGATGTTGGACTCTGTCCGCGACGACCCAAATTTTCTCCAGAGGGTCATAACTGGTGACGAAGCGTGGGTTTATGGTTATGACGTGGAAACCAAAACTCAATCATCTCAATGGAATCTCCCGCACGAACCAAGACCGAAAAAAGCGCGCCAAGTTCGGTCGAATGTGGAAGTTTTGCTGACAGTTTTCTTCGATTGCAGGGGCGTGGTGCATCATGAGTTCTTGCCACAGGGTAGAACGGTCAATACGGAATATTACCTGCAAGTTATGCGTAATTTGCGCGAAGCAATCCGCCAGAAACGCCCGGATTTGTGGAAGAACAAAAATTGGCTTTTGCACCACGATAACGCCCCTGCTCACACATCGTTGCTTGTGCGCGACTTTTTGGCCAAAAACAACACACTAATGATGCCGCAGCCACCGTATTCCCCAGATCTGGCCCCCTGTGACTTTTTCTTGTTCCCTAAACTGAAGAGGCCCATGAAAGGACGACGTTACGCTACGCTTGACGAGATAAAGACGGCATCGAAGGAGGAGCTGAAAAAGATTTTTAAAAATGATTTTTTGAAGTGCTTCGAAGATTGGAAAAACCGTTGGCACAAGTGTATAATATCTCATGGGGATTACTTTGAAGGGGACAAAATAGGTATTCATGAATAAATAAATAATTTTTTAAAAAACACAAAAGTCGCGATACCTTTTGAACACACCTCGTATTGTTCTTTCACATATAATTCACAAATTAGCTCGATATTTATTTATAAATTAAATATAAATCAGGATAAATCATCATAAAGATGTGTGAATTGTCTTCTCTCTTTGGGGAGGTTATATATACAATGTTTTGATAACATAAATCCTCTATAAGTTTATTTTTGACAATTTCTCAATAAAACGCCCTTGGATATAAATTAAAATAATGCAACAGTTTTCTGGAAATATGGGTTTCTTTTTCATTCTATTAGTGTATTCTCAAGCTTTCGGGGATTACCGCTCTTCTACAGAAGTACAAAAACGAATACTTTATTCATTTTTGTACTCCTGTAGAATTCCATGCACCAATATCCAGGCACCAGCCTGCTTTGAGCACCCTAATTTTTTCAAAGTAAAATTGCCGGAGAACCCGATCAACCGGTAAAAGCCAACCGGGCCCACCAACGTGCTGTCGGCCCCAACGATAGACGCTTTGCAACGCATCGAAGGGAGCGCGACTGAGATCCAACTACGAGCTTTTTAACCGCAACAACTTTAATATACGCTATTGGAGCTAGAGTTACCGCGGCTGCTGGCACTAGACTTGCCCTCCAATAGGGAGGGTAAGGACCGGTCACTTTAGACAGCAGCGACATTCCAAAGGGCGACTACTGGGGTCCGTTACTTGGAACCTCGGGACTTTTAAGACAGTTGGGGATTGTGTGCGACACGAACGGACACTCGGCTCTCTCCCTCTCTCTCTCTGGTTGCCTGGGTTCCTTCTCTTCCAACTTGTGATGTGATTATTTCTTTCCCCACCTTATTATATTGCCACATATATTTATAAATTATTTTATTATATTTAATTTATCTATATATATTTATCATGGAGTACTCATTCCAATTACGGAGCCTCGTTAGAGTCCCGTATTGTTATTTTTCGTCACTACCTCCCCGTGCCGGGAGTGGGTAATTTGCGCGCCTGCTGCCTTCCTTGGATGTGGTAGCCGTTTCTCAGGCTCCCTCTCCGGAATCGAACCCTGTACTCCTGTAGAAGTGAGGATATCCCCGAAAGCTTTAGAATACACTAATAGAATGAAAAAGAAACCCATATTTCCAGAAAACTGTTGCATTATTTTAACCTTCAAGAATATATCATTTTTGGGAACACCTATTTATTCCATATACAGTGGTACCTCGACATACGAGTTTAATTCGTTCCGCAACCTTGCTCGTATCTTGAATTACTCGTATCTCGAAGCAAATTTCCCCATACAAAATTCTCATTTAAAATCACAGATTAATATCTTCAACACTACCGAACCGAACTCGTATCTCGAATTTCGCTCGTAACTCAAAGTAAAAAATCACTTGCTCGTCGGCTCGTATCTCGAAAAACTCGTATGTTGGGGCGCTCGTATGTCGAGGTACCACTGTATTTTGATAAATCATAGAAAGATCTGGTTGTTCTTTAGAAAGATCGTTGTTGGAAGTTCTACTAGAATTTAAAACAAATGTTTTTTTTTATATATATATTTTTTATTTTAATTTTTTTTACTTATCCTTTTATTAGTCTAAATTAGACAAGATCTTGGAAGTCGTGCTCATAAAGAAGTTCAAGAACTCTTCTTGGTTCTTTGTACAGGGATCCTTTATCCTTTCTAAAAACAAATGTTAAAATGAGTAAATGTGGGTAAATTAGATATAGAGAAATTGAAACTACTTCATTACAACGTTTAATTTAAAAAAGGTTTATTACAGCGGTAAGATAGATTAAATTTCCATAGTTCTTCTAAAATACCCATTCCAAGAGTCTTACAACAGTCAACTATAAAAGGAAGTTCCAAAAATGCAATATAACAGCGGTATGGTAGATTAAACTGGCGAAACCGCTGGGAGGGTTCACCACTGATGAGCCAGGCCCTCCCATTAATTTTTCCATTGCAGTAAGGATAGTAGAAATTGTTTTATTTTAAAAAGAATATTACGCCTCTAAAATAGTTTTGTAATAGATTAAACTGGCGAAACCGCTGGGAGGGTTAACCACTGATGAACCAGCCCCTCCCATTATTTTATCATTGCAGTAAGAGCAGTAGAAAATTGATTTATTTTAAAAAGAAACATACGAGTCAAAAATAGTTAAAATTTCTTATTACAGATGACGCTCTAATCCATCGTATAAAAAAAGGTTATATAAGGTTATATACAAACTTGAATAAATATGAATAAAATAAATGATAAATATATATAGATAAAATAAATATAATAAAATAATTTATAAATATACATACATGTCGTAAACCCGGGTAAGACAACAAGTGAGTTGGAAGCAGTCGGGGTTGAGTGGCAAGGCGTGCAGAGTGGGAAGTCCGCACGGGACAGTAAGGACAAAGTTTGGGATCAAAAGACGCTCTCCTAGTACGTCTCACGTGGTACCAGGACCAGGGGAAAGTTGAGGATGAACTGAGGAAAGCTCGGCGTCCTGCATGAAGCCGCGGAGGCAGAGAGGAACCAAAACGACGGCCACGAGAGCCGCCGTGAGACCTAGCACTCAGCGGGCCCTGTCCGAAAATATCCACTGTAACCTAACTAACTGTCAACTTCCGGACCAACGCCCCTTCAATTTCCCTCTCTGGATCCCCCGGTTTGTGTCCGGTGGCAAGCTGGTGTCACTTTGAGACGACTAGAAAAGACGTCATACTTTATTACTTACATATCACATTGTTTAAATTACGATGTACACATATATTAATTAGATAATAAAAAGGCATATATTGAATTTAATAAAATATTTGTTTTGCCAATATTTCGGCTGGCTGAACGCCAACCTTTATCGAGGCATTACATTTGTGTATACTCTCGATTACTTATGTAATGCCTCGATAAAGGTTGGACTTCAGCCAGCTGAAATATTGACAAAATAAATCTTTTATTAAATCCAATATATGCCTTTTTATTATCTAATGAATTAAATATGGATTGCTCTATTTTCAAAACATATATAAAATATATACAAAGTATATACAGTCTCATCCCTGGACACTTTATTTTTCCGTTTATCATTACTCTTCACAATTCATCCCTAAGGTTAGAAACAATCGTTATTTCTCCTTAAAATAAATTTCGATTTTTCGTTCAAAAGAAACATTTGCGATATAATTGTCAATTTTCGTTCTACAATCATAAGCCGCATTGTATCACAAAGTCTTCATTGGTGGTGCCCACCGCGGTAAAGATTCCACCGCCGGTGGACTGCAGAGATATCTAGAGTGGAGGATTTATAAGGGTGGATAGACTCTCTAAATGGAACTGGTTGATGGAGAAATGATTAAAACTGTCGATTCACGGTAATAACGACCCGGGTTCGAATCCCGCATTGGACAATTTTTTTTCCCCCAAGTAACTAAAGAGGATTCCGGGATTACTGGAGCGCAAACCGCCAACTAGCCGGGCCAAGTGCTACAACTACAAAAGTACACTTTTTTCTGCATATGTATACATGTGAAGCAATTACAGTAAAAGTAGTCACTAACTTCCTACCATGATTATCATGGTTTGTATCATGTTGGATAAGTAGAGAAATCTCAGTACAAGGGCAGGGCTAGAGTTAATGGCAAAAACAAATAAGCCAACTTATCCAAGTAGATAAGATTTTTGAATTTTATCTCCCCGAGTACTTTCAGTTGTTCCAACATGTTATCTAATCTGGGCATGCGCTGGATCGACCGACGGAGTCAGCAGGCATGGCTCTAGTTCCAGGTGGCGCTGCGGGTCTCGAGGTAGGACTTGTAGGACTGTCTATCTTGTAGGAATGTCTTGAATCCTTATTACATCAAGAAAGAGAGGAATGACTGATATGAATATCTTGTAGGAATGACTTGTAGGACACAATCGTCTATCTTGTAGGGAAATGACTTTCTTGAAGGAATGACTTGTAGGAATGTCTATCTTGTAGGAATTACTTGAATCCTGGTTACATCAAGAAAGAGAGGAATGACTGATATGAATATCTTGTAGGAATGACTTGTAGGACACAATAGTCTATCTTGTAGCGGAATGACTTTCTTGTAGGAATGACTTGTATAGGAAGATTCGTCTATCTTGAAGGATTGCCTATATATCTTGTTGGAATAACTTGTAGGATACAATCCTATATCTTGTAGGGGGATGAATTGCAGGGCTACCTATCTTATAGGAATGTCTATCTTGTAGGAATTACTTGAATCCTGGTTACATCAAGAGAGAGAGAGGAATGACTGGTATGAATATCTTGTAGGAATGACTTGTATAGGAAGATTCGTCTATCTTGAAGGACTCCTATATATCCTGTAGGAATGACTTGTATAGGAAGATTCGTCTATCTTGAAGGACTCCTATATATCCTGTAGGAATGACTTGTAGGACACAATCGCCTATATTGAAGGAATTCTTCTCTTGTAGGAATGACTTGTATAGGAAGATTCGTCTATCTTGAAGGACTTCTATATATCCTGTAGGAATGACTTGTAGGACACAATCGCCTATATTGAAGGAATTCTTCTCTTGTAGGAATGACTTGTAGGAAGATTCGTCTATCTTGAAAAACTGCCTATATATCCTGTAGGAATGACTTGTAGGACACAATCGCCTATATTGTAGGACTGTCTATCTTGTAGGAATGACATGAAGGACACAATCGTCTATCTTGTAGGAATGACTTGTAGTACATATATTCGCAGGGTTATCTATCTTATAGGACATATCCAGTTGATCAGGTGTCACCGGGTTGACTTGAACTTGGAGAGGTTTTCTGAGTCCTTCTGGGATAAACACTTATTCTTAGGAGAATGACTGTTTGAAACTGTTGAAGGTGGGGCAGCTGAGGAGAAGGTGCTCAACAGTGTTGTATTGCTGGTGGCAATATAAACAGGGGTGGGATTGTCTTTTGATAGGTACAGTACAACTACCTCTCTCTGAAGGACAACCCCTAATTACAGAGCTAAAGTGTCCCTTAGGTATCCTCTTACCGGAGAAGAGCTAAATATTAAAAATGATAATTTTAGAGAGGTGTCCTCTAGCATGAGTATTCTCTCGTTGAGTTTCTATTGTAATAAAAATAAAGATTTTTTTCCAAAATATAGGTATTAAACCCGATTTAGTATTAAAAGGTATATATTTGATTTCGTATATATAACATTAATCTTATCATATTTGGGGACACAAGGAATGTATATGGAAGAAGAAAAACATGATCTTAAATGAGGTTCGCTCTTTAAATCTGACAGGTCCTAAATAGATAATCGATATTGTTGCATCATGGCTAGTGAACCTATTTCATTTTAATTTGTAATATTATTTTTCATATATATTAAATTCATATTTATATTTTATATTTTTTATTTTATTAAACAGAATATATATATATATTATAAACAGAATATATGTATTATAGAATCATCATTTGTATTTAGGTACACTGTGTGACTTCACTGCTCTCTTTGATGTGAGAAATAAATAAATTATTCTGGAGGCTACTTAAAGTTATCTCATTATTCCCTTATATAAATTTGTAGGATGGTTGAAACACGCTCTGGTAAGATACAAGACCCAGCACAGGAGAGAAGCAAGGTTGAAGAGTCTGTCAAGCCGCAACCTGGTGTAACAATATAGAGGAGTATTTTTCAAGCAAGATTACAACATAAAGTTGATAAAGAATGATATTCATGTACCAGAAGAGGCACCTCTCCCTTTAAATATGCATTAGAACAATTCTATATACAGTTACGAGCGTCATTCCTCATCAGTCGTCTCTGTCACCGTTTGCTTTTTTTTTTTTGAATGGCGCCCTCCTATTGGTTGGCTACGATCACGCCACCTTTGCCCCCCCATCATGCCTCCCCCACTCGCTCTTTCGCTTTTGTAACTATTGTTTTGGAGCGGGTCGCTCTTTAAATAAATGCATATATTAGTTAATAACTAAATGGAATCCTCTCTTTCCTTTTCCCAGTATGAGACGCCTACGGAAGCCAACAGTACATAGACAGATAAAGCACATAGGCTATAGTTATTAACTAATATATGCATTTATTTAAGGCGCCAAATTATAATTGTAACAAATAATATTTGAATAAAAACATTCAATCGGGTAAAACATGGGCGTTGCCCGGGCCATTCGGCTAGTGGATTATATTTGTCATCTCAGTAAAAAACGTAATAGTGAGGTAATAAATGTTGTACTATCTTGCTTGGAATCAGCCTCTTCACCAGTTTGAACATCTTTTTAGCCAATTCGACCGATTTCCTAACTCATCTCGTAGAATGCTATGAAATCGAAGCCGTCCCTGTACTGATGAGGTCCATAGCCCAAACCCATGGTATACATGTTGTTAGCTTTTTTATCTTAATTTGCCAAAAAATGGTGTTGTGACGGCATTATCCACTAATGGACAAAACTTTAGGAAGTGGAAAACCTTTGATATCGCAGGTCTTTTTTTTAAGGAGACAGAGTTAAATTTCTTCAAATAAAAGACACTTCAGCCAGTAAATCTTTTTATGACAATGGGTGGTCGAAATGTCAGGATAATAATTTTACTGACATGTCGAGGAATTGCTTCAGAGCAGACCTCTTCTAAGACAACAGAGAGAGAGAGTCTATAATAAATATATATTGTTGCACCAGGTTGCGGCTTGGCAGACTCTTCAGCCTGGATTCTCTCCTGTGCTGGGTCCTGCATCTTACCAGAGCGTGTTTCAACCATCCTAGAAATTTATAAAAGGGAATAACGAGATAAGTCTTCTTTAAGTAGCCACCAGAATCCTTTCTTTATTTTCTCACATCAAAGAGAGCAGTGAAGTCACAGTGTACCTAAATACAAATGATGATAAATTAATAATCTGTTTTAAATAAATATCATAGAATATTTTATATAAAAATAAATAAATATATAATTTAAATTTCAAATATATTAAAACTAATATAAGAAATACGCCATTAATCATGATGTAACACTTCCCCCTCTCCAGAGGTCGTCACGTCCTCGTGATTGACCTCATCAATTCTTTCAAAATAGGGTTTGATTCTTGAGACATGGACAATCAATGGGTCTTGGCCAGGATTATCTTTTGGTTCAATTAAGTAATTTACGTTGGACAGCTTCTTTAATATTCTATATGGGCCAAAATATTTTCTCAGTAGTTTCTCACACTTTCCTATTTTCCTAATTGGTGTCCAAACTGCTACTAATTCTCCTGGTTCGTAGCTTCTTTCCATGTGTTTCTTGTCATAGTTCTTTTTCATTCTTTCTTGAGTCTTTATTGTGTTGTTAATAACTAATTTTCTTGTTCTGTTTATTTTGTCTAAGTGATGTTTTATGTATTCATCATAATCATCTTTGTCAATGTCCACCGAGATATTCCTGTCGTCCAAAAGAGACGTGGGTTCTCTTCCAAACATCAGGAAAAAGGGAGAATATCCTGTGGTTTCCTGAATTGTAGTATTGTAAGCGTGAGTGATGAATGGGAGTATTTCGTCCCAATTTTTCTGATCAGTGTTCACATACATACTGAGCATATTGATCAATGTTCTATTTAACCGCTCTGTCAATCCATTAGTCTGGGGATGATAGCTCGTTGTGAAGCAATGTTTAATCTTGCACGTTTTCATCACCTCTTTCATTAAATTACTGGTAAATTGAGAGCCTCTGTCACTAATAAGATATTGTGGGGCTCCGTGCCGAAGAAAAATATCCTCTACTAGAAATTTAGAAACTTCTTTCACTGTTGCTTCCGAGACTGCTCTTGTTTCTGCATATCTAGTGTAGTAGTCCGACAGCACGATTATCCATTTTTTCCTGTTTTTCGTAGATGGTAGTGGACCAACAAAGTCAATTCCAATTCTTTCGAAAGGAAAGTTGGCTGGGGGGATGGGCTGTAGTAGTCCAGAAGGTAATTGGTTTGAGCCTTTCCTACTTTGGCAAAGGTGACACGTCTTAACGAATTCTGAGACATCCTTTAGCATGGATGGCCAAAAGTATTTACTCTTTATTCGGTACATGGTTCTGGCGACGCCCAGATGGCCATTCGACATATGATTGTGATATTCTTTCATAATTTCTCTCTTTTTATTCTCTGGAACCACAAGCAACCACGCCCTGCCTTCAGGGTTCGGGTTTTTCTTAAAGAGGCATCCATCTTCTTCTTTAAAGTTTTGCGCAATTGATCGCCTGCTTCCATTAAGGTTTTTCTTAACACTTTCGATAAATTTATCCTCTTCGTCTGTTATTTGATTTAAAAATAGCCTTTCAAAATCCTCATCCCAATCAGTTTCTGGTAAGGGCCCCCTAGATAAGCCATCGGCGTCCAGATGCTTCTTTCCCGATTTATGTATTATATCGAAGTCATATTCTTGAATTTTCAATGCCCATCTTGCCAATCGACCTGTTGGATCCTTCAAGTTTTTGAGCCAGCATAAGGCGTGATGGTCTGTTACTATTTTAAAGTGTCTTCCATAAAGGTAGGGTCGTAATTTTGACATTGACCAGACAACGGCCAGACATTCTTTTTCAGTGGTTGAATAATTTTGCTCCGCTTTACTTAGGGTACGACTCAAATATGAGATCACCTTCTCTTCACCACCGATGTCTTGGACAAGTGTTGCACCTATGCCGATGTTGGACGCATCAGTATGAACATAAGTAGGTGCATTTGGATTGAAGTGACCTAAAATTGGTGGACTTAATAGTGCTGTTTTTAGGGTTTGAAACGCTTCCTCTTGTCTTTCTGTCCAGGTAAATGATACACTTTTTTTTATAAGGTTGGTCAAAGGGTCAGCAATTTTTGAAAAGTCTTTGATAAATTTTCTATAATATGAACACATTCCCAAAAAGGATTGTACTTCTTTGACCTTTTTAGGCCGAGGAAAATTTCTGACAGCTTTGATGTTATGTTCCGCGGGTTTTATACCATGTTTGCTCGTTATATAGCCGAGAATCTCCAATTCTTCAAAAGCAAATCGGCATTTTTTGTCGTTTAACCTTAAATTAGATTCACGAAAACATCTAAAAACAGCTTCAAGTCTTTTGAGGTGCGTTGGAAAATCCGGGCTATATATGATAACATCATCCAGATAACACAAACAAATTTGCCATCTCAGATTTCCAAGCATATTCTCCATATTTCTCTCAAAGGTAGCAGGCGCGTTACAAAGTCCAAAAGGCATCACGTTGAATTCATATAATCCATGCGCTGTAGTGAAAGCTGTTTTCTCTTTGTCTCTTTCTTCGACTTCAACTTGCCAATATCCAGATCTGAGGTCTATTGCTGAGAAGTGTGTAGATCCTTGGAGAGTATCCATAACTTCGTCTATTCTAGGGATCGGATAGACATCTTTTACCGTCACATTATTCAGTTTTCTGTAGTCCACACAAAATCTGTATTTACCATCTCGCTTCTTGACCAATATTACTGGAAAAGACCAGGGGCTAGAAGATGGCCTAATTATGCCTTCTGTAAGCATCTCGTCAATTTGCTCTTTTATAATATCTCGTTCTTTAGCACTTACCCGGTAAGGCTTGTGTTTAATTGGCTTCGCGTCTTCTGTGTCTATCCGATGTTTTGCCAAATTGGTTCTCCCTAATCTCGATGAAAAAAGATCTCCATACCTTTCTAAAACTTGTTTTAACTCCTTCTGTTCCTTTGGTGAAAGATTTTCGTTTATTTGGAATCTAGGTTCTTCGTTCTTTTCTACCTCTCTTTCTCGACTCACATTTATTTTCGCTGGACTACTTCCAAAAGCCAATGTTTGGTTTTTCATTATTTTTAACGGTCGAGGATACGGATTAGTTATCCAGATGTGTGTTTCCCTATTTATAACATTGATCAAGCTTCTTGCTAGACGAAGTCCATTTGTTTGAAACATTTTGCTGCTCTCTTCGATAATATATTCTCCATCCTCTGTTTCTACCAATGCCTTGATCAATTTCATGGAACATTCCGGTACAATGGAATCCTTGGCACTCTTTATTTTCAACATTTCAAAATTGATTTCGTCATGATTATTCGTCAAATCATATTTTATAGTTTCTTGCTTACAATCTATTTTTGCGTTCATTTTCTTAAGGAAATCTCTCCCAAGAATTAATGTCCGTAAATGCGTTTTCAATATCACAAAGTTGTGTGATAATGTTTCGTCATCAATTTTTATATTTAAAAATATACTTCCTACCATATCCAATTTTTTTCCATCGGGTCCTGCACAAATTTTTGCGAGTTTACTTATACCATGGCCTGTATCGAGGGCCGTTCTGAGGTCGACCACTGAGAGGTCAGCACCTGTATCAACCAAAGCTTCAAAAGTCCCTATCTTGTCCACATTAATTTTTAATTTGTATTTAGGGTCCAACTTCTTGATTCCGTTTATGGTCGACTTGCTTTGATTGACAGATTCAGGCGCGACGCTTAGTTTAAATCTTCCAACACGGAATATCTATTCCGGGTAGGAATATTTGTCTGTGTGCTATGACATACATCAGCATAAAGCCGAGGTCCTGATTTCTCTGATGTTTCATTCATTTGGCATTTTTCTTCGACCTTCTCTTGGGTATCTGCTGGATCCTCTTCTAGGATTCTTATAAACTTGACCCTACAATAACGGGCCACGTGCCCTGGCTTGTTACATTTAAAGCAGATTGGTCTTCCATCTTCCGTCCTATTTTTGCTCACTTCTTGGCTTTTATTGTAAGTGTTTCTCTGAAGGTTTGGTTTCGGCACAAAGTTAGGATTATAAGGACGTCTAGGGGTAGAGGGCTGGGGAAAGTTGTTTCGATACTGTCTGGGGGTAGGAGGGGAGTCGTTCTTGTAATTATTGGAAACAGGGGCTTGGGGCCTGGAAGTGGTCTGGTAGTTTCGTGCGGCAGTCGGCGGCACGTACCTCGATTGTTGTTGGGGTCTAGAATAGCGTGGACCGTTATATAGGTTTCTGGATTTCTCCACACGTTCCCGATACTTCTTTTCAAAATAATCCATTTTCTTGCACACGACAAGAAGGTCATCGGTCGTTTTAGGAGGGTTCAGGTAGAGCGCGAATGAGTACTCTTTTTTCAGTCCTCCAATAACATGTTCAATTTTTGTTTCTTCTTCCATTGCGGGGTCAACCTTGTTGCACAACACTAGAATGTCTTCCGCGAACCTGATTGCTGGTTCATTCCAGTGTTGCATTCTGTTGAGCTTCATTCTAAGTTCTTCTTTATTCGCGTCCAAAGAAAAATCCTGAATGAGGCGGATTTTAATATTTTCCCAGCTCGTGAAACTAGCTTTGTGTAAATTCAACCAGGTTTTAGCGCTTCCCGTCATGTTCATGGCGGCATAACGAGAGATAATGTAGTCTGCCCAATGGTACAAGAAGCCAATTTCTTCAAGAGATTCAATCCATGGGCGAGGGTCTTCCGTTCCATCATACTTGGGGATGTCGATGTTGGGATTCAGGACAACTGGGTCGGAACTAGCATCTCTACCAATTGTTGCACCAGGTTGCGGCTTGGCAGACTCTTCAGCCTGGATTCTCTCCTGTGCTGGGTCCTGCATCTTACCAGAGCGTGTTTCAACCATCCTAGAAATTTATAAAAGGGAATAACGAGATAAGTCTTCTTTAAGTAGCCACCAGAATCCTTTCTTTATTTTCTCACATCAAAGAGAGCAGTGAAGTCACAGTGTACCTAAATACAAATGATGATAAATTAATAATCTGTTTTAAATAAATATCATAGAATATTTTATATAAAAATAAATAAATATATAATTTAAATTTCAAATATATTAAAACTAATATAAGAAATACGCCATTAATCATGATGTAACAATATATATTTATTCAAAAAGATTTACTGGCCGAAGTGTCTTTTATTGGAAGAACTATGAATGTCGACCAGGCAGCCTCTATCTTTACGATAGAGTTAAATTTGTTCAGACTTGGTTATCTCGTGTGTCTTTAATAAAGGTCACTATAATATCTTTCAGAGTTATTATCTGAATCCTGATATACATGCTAAAACTTCCTTAAGTTTTGTCCATGAGTGTATATCACCACCTTTATGTTTTATACTGGGATGATGAACTATATATCTACTTATATAATTGCCTTATTCTGTCTGAAGCTCACGGATAGAATGCGCGCCCATTGGCTGCCGGCGAACACGTGTCCTCCCTGCCCCCCTCTAGACAACCCTGTTATCAGCTGTGTGATACATACACCTGTCTATACAGACCACCCTGTCCACAGCGGTCACTTTAGGCAACCCTGTAATCAGCAGTGTGTTACATCCACCTGTCTATACAGACCACCCTGTCTATAGCGACCACTCTAGACAACCCTGTTATCAGCTGTGTGATACATCCACCTGTCTATACAGACCACCCTGTATATAGCGGCCATTCTAGATAACCCTGTTATCAGCTGTGTGATACATACACCTGTCTATAGCGGCCACTCTAGACAACCCTGTTATCAGCTGTGTGATACATCCACCTGTCCATACAGACCACCCTGTCTATAGCGGTCACTTTAGGCAACCCTGTTATCATCAGTGTGTTACATTCACCTGTCTATACAGACCACCCTGTCTATAGCGGTCACTTTAGGCAACCCTGTTATCAGCAGTGTGATACATACACCTGTCTATACAGACCGCCCTGTCTATAGCGACCACTCTAGACAACCCTGTTATCAGCTGTGTGATACATCCACCTGTCTATACAGAGCACCCTGTCTATAGCGGCCACTCTAGGCAACCCTGTTATCAGCTGTGTGATACATCCACCTGTCTATACAGACCACCCTGTCTATAGCGGCCACTCTAGGCAACCCTAGGAAGCAAGATGTATACAAGGTGTAGACAAGATGAAGATCTAGATGAAGATTAAAACGTTTTTAAAATATATTCGCACTCGGGTAAAACCCGGGCGTTGCCCGGGCCATTCGTCTAGTGTATATATAAATGCGTTGTTTTAATGCATATTTAAAGATACAGAGGTTTTGATATGAAGTACATTATCATGTCGCCAATCTAACAGGGAATGTGAGGAATTCTTCTAGAATCTCTGTGAAGGTCAAAATACACACGTCACGTGATTGCGTGACGCTATTTTTGTCACGTGATCGATTATGTCAATGAGGGGTACAGACGACAAGTACGTGATTTCGTCTGGTGATTTTTTTTTTTTTTTTAGAAAACGCTATTTTTCAAATTTCTATCGTTTAAACCTTCAAAAAAAGGTTAATAACGTTTTAAAATTGTTTTTTTTTTCGGTAAGGAAATAAAAATAATAAAAGAGAACTCCCAGAAGTCAGAAATTTGTCAACATGCATTGTTAGCCGTAGCTGTTAGCTGAACGAATGTACATAATTTCAGACTTCTATGTGGTCTGGAAGTATATTAAAATTGATCACAAAATTTTTAATTAAATATAGAAATTTGAAAAAGGAAAAATAAATATCAGGTAAAAAGTTTCTTTTAATTTTAAATTTGCAACCTTTCGAGCAAATATACTGCTCTTCAATGGGCTAATACTTTATTGCAAATTTAAAATTAAAAGAAACTTTTTACCTGATTTTTATTTTTACTTTTTAAAATAATTTCTGGGTATCTGTTGCTCACATAAATATAGAAATTAATCTATTTTTTCTGCAGACGACTCAGAAAACAGAAATTTTGTTAGAATGCATTGTCATCGGGTTTAAATAAGTATACCAAATTTCAGATTTCTAGATTCTCTGTAAATATATTAAAATTTGATTACAAGATTTGTAGACAGACAAACAGAACGGTAAACCTGTAAACAAGTTAAATAAAAGCTCTTAAAAACAGAAAAAAGATCAATTCTCTGTGGGTATCGAACCCGTGTTACAACGTAAAGTTCCCATGAGTCATTGCGAGTATGGAAATAGGGAATGACGCAAGTTTCTTCTGATGCATTTCATCGCAGAAGATAAAGCTCTGTCCGTGTTGCCGGATTTAAAAAATAAAAAACAATATCGAGTGAATTCTTAAAGTTCCTGAATGTTACTTCCTTCTTAGGAAAACTTTTTAAAGAGTTTTTTTTTTTTTTTCATTTTTTGACTGATGAATTCTTCCAGCAGTTTCGCTAGTTTAATCTCCAAGACAACTTCCAGTTCCAAAATAACTTTATTAGGTTTCCTCTCAAAAAGATCTACCTAGATCATCATATTTACAGTAATGTGTGGGGGTTATATACATGGGTTCATTTGCAATTATATTTTAATATGTAAATATGTAAATTTTGCATTAGAGAAAAGAGAGGTTATGTAAATAATTCGTGTATGGTTTTTCTTGATTTATAAAGAAATTGTGTTGGCCAAATATCAGGGAACAGATTAAATCAATGTTTAGTTGATTTCTGTTCCACTAGATGGCGCTCGTTCATCTAAAAAGCACATGTGTTTTTGGTCAGGATATGCTTTCTTCTTGTATTCTTCTCAGCGTGCGTCTGCTGAAGCTTTGTTTTATTTGTCAAAATAAAATCTTATGTGAAAAAAAAATAGTACAAATGTGACATTGTACTGGGATACGGTTCATAAATTAAGAAAAGAGAAAAAAAGACATATTCTTTATCGGGCAATTGAAAATTGTTGAATGACCAGTTTTTTGTTCGTTGAGGTACAGCTTGCACCACGCTGATAAGGGCCAACAGCCCGTAACGCGTACGTGGTTAGCTTTTCTTGATTAATCAAGAATGGGTATTTGGCCAATTCTGGAATAATTTTTAAAAAATTAACGAATAGTTGATATTTATTCCGATAGATGGCGCAAGCCATCATCAAATTTCAGTTGCTCGATAAGGAGATGTCTTTTTTCTTTTCTAAATAAAAGCTTATCTTTATTGTGTCGGAGATTTGAGGCAATCAATAGGTAGAAAACACTACCTTAGTATTATATGTAATTCTACTGTCCTAAAAGCTTATGTTCATAGTTTGCTTAAATACCATTTCTAATATTCCACCCTTCATTGTGCCTATATATGCAGAATCGTCCAATACAGTATTAGAGTTCTAAGAAGCGGTCTTGGTTTTCGACCGGTACGACCCGGGTTCGATTCCCGCTTTAAGCACTTTTTTCTGATAAAAAAAAAATGCTCCAATGGGCCCCGATTCTTGCAAAAGTCTAACCCCACCAGCGAGTGCATGTAACCAACAGGGATTCTGGCACATTTGTATGTACAAAGTCGAACTGCTTTTCACATGTGTAGACATGTGGTGCACTTATAGTGAAAGAAAACGCTAACTACCCACCGTGATTGATTATCACGGCCTGTACCACGTGTACTAGGGATAAGCAAAAAATAAAATAAAATAAAAAAGAAGCAGTCTGGTATATTAAGTTGATGAAACCACTGGGAGGGTTCACCACTGATGAGCCAAGCCTTCCTAAGTGTTTTATGTTTAAAAGAAGCATTCGGGATTTAAGGTTTCCATTTCTTATACTACAGTAGTGAAAGAGGTAAAACTGCGAGTATCAATGACGTGTAGGGATTGTAGAGTCAATCAGTAATGCTAACAAGTGTGTACTGTGTCTTCAGACTGGAGATGTGCCTGGAGACAATCGTTCAAAGTCAGCTTCAGAAAGTCTAGAAGAGAAGAAGTCGACCGACGATGTGTCAAGAAATGAAGATGCCAAGAATAAGAGTCAAAGCACTGGATCCCTGGGTAGTGGCAGTTCTGAACAGGTCCTCACTAAGTCCTGTTCAACGACCACCTCCCTGACCACTACAACAACCACCATGTCAGAACTGTCAGGCAAGAAAGTTCACTCCATGTCTAACCAGGAACTTCAAAGAACCTTCTCCAGAAGTGTAAGTGTCTCCAACTCTAACATCACCTCCGATCTGGAACTCCATACCACCCATCGTACCATGTCTGTAGATGACGCTTTAGAAGAATCAGGTCCCAGTAAGAATATCAAAGTAGAACAGAAATCAAATACACTCTCATCTAGAATCAAATTCTTCTCAAACGGTAAAGAATCCGATAAGAAAATACCAGAAATAGCTGAAATCAAACAAAAAATTCCTGATGGACGTGTTAATAGAGAAAAAAAGAAAAACGAATCTTCAATTAAAGTGGCAACAGATGCATTCTCATCTGAAAATATTTCAATAACAAAGATGGAACAGAAATGTTGCATCTCCAATTCTCAAGATCGAATCCAACAAGGAAATTTCTCATTGACCTATTCAGCTAATAAGACAGTACATAATCATTCTCAAGAAGAAGGAAAGAATACATGTTTCTGTTGCGCACAGATGATTGACCATGGAATGACAGAGCAATACTATGATCCAGATACCAAAAACGATTTTCACGCCCTTGTTTCCCATAGTACTCCGAAAGAAAAGGAAATAGCAATCGTCAATATATCCAAAACGATGGTGAGTTACTGTTACCATCTGAAGATATCAACAGATGATAAAGAGAGAATCAAATATTTAACCAAAATCAATAAATGCATTCGAAATGCTTGGGCAATTCCAACCTTAGGACACGATCTTGGTTTCACCATGTGCAACATCCTTAGAGACAATGCTTGCATCGATATCATGCTTGCCAACTGCTATTCCTCCAAAGAAGACATGCGTCTTGCAATCGCACAAGTCTTTGAACAATGTCTATCCACAGAAAATCGTGATTATGTTGTAAAATTTGGACTTTCTAAAATAATTGCCTTAGCTTGTGCTTTTGCAGAGACACACGAAATTGTTCATATGAGGTTAGGAACAGGAATTCTTGAACATTTATTCAAACATTCTGAAGAAACATGTTCAATAGTGATCAAAATGGGAGGATTGAATGCTATTCTGGGTTCCTGCCGATCTTGTGACATAGAGACGTTGAGGCATTGCGCTGCAGCTCTAGCAAATCTTTCTCTTTATGGAGGTCCAGAGAACCATCGATGTATGATCCAGATGAAAGTGCCGCTGTGGATATTCCCTTTGGCCTTCCAGAATGATGATAACATCAAATACTACGCGTGCCTTGCTATATCTGTTCTGGTGGCAAACAAAGAGATCGAAGCTGCTGTTCTCATATCAGGAACTTTGACGCTTGTTGAGCCTTTCGTTACATCACACGATCCAGATGAATTTTCAAAAAGCACCGTCGCTCACTTTCACGGCCAATCAAAGAGCTGGCTTCAGAGATTGGTTCCAGTACTGGAGAGCAAGAGGGAAGAAGCACGTAATCTGGCAGCATTCCATTTCGCCATGGAAGCTGGTATCAAGAGTCGGCAGGGAAATACTCAGGTAGGTCTAGAAGATGGTTCAATAAATTTTGGATGAGTTTTGAATGTGGTTATCTTCAGATCTTCACGGAGATCGGGGCTGTGGATGCCCTGAAGAAAGTCGCCAGCAGCCCGAATGCCATCGCCTCGAGGTTTGCTGCCCAGGCTCTGCGGATGATCGGCGAGGCTGTACCTAGAAAACTGTCGCAGCAAGTTCCCGTCTGGGCGGTCGAGGATGTCGAGGAATGGATCAAACAGGTAAGATAGAGGATTCTATGGCCGACGCTGGTTGAAGGTTACATTTGCCACATAGTGCAAAAACCTTGCAACCAGCAACCATTCTGAAAGGTCTTTTTTTGCTTATCCCTAGTACACGTGGTACAGGCCATGATAATCATGGTAGGTAGAAGTAGGCGACTGCTTTTACTGTAAGTGCACCACATGTCTACACATGTGAAAAGCATTTCCACTTTGCACTTACAAATGTGCCAGAGCCCCGTTTGGTTACTTGCACTTGCTGGTGGGGTTGGATTTTTGCAAGAATCGAGGGCCATTGGAGCATATTTTTTTAAACATTAAAAAGTGCCCAATGCGGGAATCGAACCCGGGTCGTAGCGGTCGAAAACCAACGGTTTAGACCATCCTTCCACCGACCCCCTCTGAAAGGTCATTGTCCATAGATGACCAGACTTAAGTCTGGAAAGCAATGAATTCTGTTCCCTTGGGAGGACAGACTTAATTCTTTTCCCTTCTCTATACCAATCATGTGCTGCAGTAGATTTCCATTCTTATTGGCATTGGGTCTTGATTGTACGGAGGAGGTCTTTTTCATCTAGTAGGATGGTAGATTGACCTAGGGATGGCAAAGAGCTCTTTATTTTTTGTAAGATAGTCTGCCGGTTCATTTCCAGGAATTCCAACATGAGCTGGAAGACATTATTGTGACAGAGCTGTTGGCTAGGAGTCGGTTTACAGACTTAGCAATGCTCTTGAGAAGAGGCTCTTGGCTGGAGAAACAGGTTTGAAGGGTATAAATGGCTGCTCTTGAGTCGTAGTAGATTATTATTTTGCTTGGTAAATTGATGTTTATGTTTGTGAGAGCGTATCTATTGCCGAAACTTCTTATTTGTAAACTAAAAGGTGTCTAGGGTGGGAAAGGGAATTTTTTCAAGGATATTTTATTGTTGTAAATAACAATACCACACTACGCCAGTCTGGCAGTTTGAGTCAGTCCAGTTTCAAGTTGGCTACCATCATTGTAAATTGTGATGTCAAAGAAGAAGCTATTTTTATCAATGATTTGGAAGCCAAGACCTTTGAATAATTCTGGCTTATCGTAAAGATAGAGGCTGCTTGACCGGCATTCATATTTATATGAAAAATAGACACTTAGGCCAGTTGGAGTTTTTTATTTTCTCAACGTTTCGACAAAAATATTTTGTCTTCGTCAGGAGAAGTAAATAAAAAAGAAGCATTTGGCAAGGCATTAAAAATTGTTCTGAGGTTGCAAGGGCGTTCTCACATAAGAAGAAACGCTGAGAAAATGAAAACTCCAACTGGCCGAAGTGTCTATTTTTCATATAATTCTGGCTATGTTTATATTTGTGGCAATTGGCTGAGAGAAGAAGTATACATATGAGTTTATTGCGGAAAATATTTATGATGTCTAAGAGTATATAGAGAGATTTCACACCGTTTTTAAATGAATTAAAAAGAGTTTAAATAACCATTTTTAAAAGTAGATTTTAGGTACAATTAAGCTAAATTCAGACACAAACAAGGACGAGGAGCAATATAAATTATATTTTATTAAAAAATCTAAATAAAAAATGTAAAAGGTGTCTAATTAAAAGTTGTAAATATATTTCGTGACACAAGGCCGTATACGTCCTAATCTAGGAAGATAAGAGTTTATCGGAAAACAAAAGTATCGTCAAATGGTAGAGGCAGCCCAGGAAAAAATGTCGCTAAAAGTTCCCACCTGGACAATTGAAGATGTTTTAGAGTGGATCAAACAGGTGAGACAGGATTGTAACGTCTGCAGCTTCACTGACACAAGATTCTGTCCTGTACAGATCCACTAAGACAATATTCTGTCCTGTACAGTTCCACTAAGACAATATTCTGTCCTGTACAGTTCCACTAAGACAAGATTCTGTCCTGTACAGTTCCACCGACACAGTATTTTGTCCTGTGCAGTTCCACTGACACAAGATTCTGTCCTATACAGTTCCACTGACACAGTATTCTGTCCTGTACAGTTCCAATAAGACAAGATTCTGTCCTGTACAGTTCCACTAAGACAAGATTCTGTCCTGTACAGTTCCACCGACACAGGATTTTGTCCTGTGCAGTTCCACTGACACAAGATTCTGTCCTGTACAGTTCCACCGACACAGTATTTTGTCCTGTGCAGTTCCACTGACACAAGATTCTGTCCTATACAGTTCCACTGACACAAGATTCTGTCCTGTACAGTTCCACTGACACAGTATTCTGTCCTGTACAGTTCCAATAAGACAAGATTCTGTCCTGTACAGTTCCACTGACACAGTATTCTGTCCTGTACAGTTCCACTGACACAGTATTCTGTCCTGTACAGTTCCACTAAGACAGTATTCTGTCCTGTACAGTTCCACTGACAGAGTATTCTGTCCTGTGCAGTTCCACTGAGACAGTATTCTGTCCTGTACAGTTCCACTGAGACAGTATTCTGTCCTGTACAGTTCCACCGACACAGTATTTTGTCCTGTGCAGTTCCACTGACACAAGATTCTGTCCTGTACAGTTCCACTAAGACAAGATTCTGTCCTGTACAGTTCCACTAAGACAAGATTCTGTCCTGTACAGTTCCACCGACACAGGATTTTGTCCTGTGCAGTTCCACTGACACAAGATTCTGTCCTATACAGTTCCACTGACACAGTATTCTGTCCTGTACAGTTCCACTGACACAGTATTCTGTCCTGTACAGTTCCACTAAGACAGTATTCTGTCCTGTACAGTTCCACTGACACAAGATTCTGTCCTGTGCAGTTCCACTGAGACAGTATTCTGTCCTGTACAGTTCCACTGAGACAGTATTCTGTCCTGTACAGTTCCACTGACACAGTATTCTGTCCTGCACAGTTCCACTGACACAGTATTCTGTTCTGTACAGTTCCACTGACACAGTATTCTGTCCTGTACAGTTCCACTGACACAGTATACAACAACAACAACAAAAAGCCTTTATTCAGGGTCACTGGCCCTATACAGGATTCACCAGAGGTATGCATAAGAACAAAGCAGTGAGACAAAGGAAATAGCGATATATACAGAAGAAAAGGAAAAAAAACAAGAAAGAGAAAGAGGGAAGCAAGAAAAACAACCCACTGACACAGTATTCTGTCCTGTACAGTTCCACTGACACAGTGTTCTGACCTGTACAGTTCCACTGACACAGTATTCTGTCCTGTACAGTTCCACTGACACAGTATTCTGTCCTGTACAGTTCCACTAACACAGGATTCTGTCCTGTACAGTTCAATTGACATTATTCTAATCAAATCAGTTCTTTTTCTCCTTTTGTAAAAGTGGAATTTACATCAAATTTTCTCCCACATTGTAAAAAATATCGTTGTTACTCAAACATTTCCCCCATTCATCCGTTTAACTCAATCTTATCCAATTGATTTGTATACCACAGATTGCTATTATCTCATATTTCAAAAACTAGTCAGTTGCTAAATATCTCTCACTATGATTAATTATCCACTACAATCCCATTTATCCTTGTAGATATTCTTCACAAATTGACAAATGCTATACACTTTTCATAGCCTTTCACAGCTTTCTCAATTAGTATAAGTCATCAAAGAATGAACCAGGTGATTATGTTGGTTCTTCTTTGATCCTCAACAATTAAACCAAAAGAAACTAAATGTTCTCATAAGGGACCAGAGACTCTCAGAAGAATAACTTGACTAAAGGTTGCCTTAAAAAACTATACTTTTTTTTGCCTCACGAACTAAAATAACATTCTATCGTAAAGTTGAAAAAGATTTACTTCTGTTCTTCTCCACACACACACAAGAGAAGAATTTCATTATAAATATTATAATCATTTTATAACTACAAACTCTGAAAATTAATTTGTTATTTGTCTAATTTTAGGGTTTGAGTGTCTTTTTATATTTAAATATATATTCATCTATATCCATGCAAAAATGTTCTAATGGTTTTCAGTAGTTTAACAAAAGAGTCCAAGTCTCACCAAAGGACTCCTTACAACGGAATACATGTAGGAATTGATTTCTTTCAACGTTGGCGTCATTGAAAATCGTTAACGGCAACAAAAAACCTTAGAAACTAAAGCTCATTATTGTTTCATTGCCACCCCTCAGAACAGCTCGATAACAAACCTAATAACTCTAATGACGAAATAGGTATGTTTTAACCGCGCCATTATAACTGCGTATTCTTCGTAGATCGCGAAATGCGTGGTGTCGCTGGAGACCCACTGGTGATTCTCCACCAAACTCTGCAGCGCTGGCAGAGTCGCCATATTCATTTTACATAGTTAATATAATCCATATTATCTTTTTTTTTAATAGTGCAGACTGTGTACTTTGTATGTATTGACAAGATGTCAATAAAATTATTTTAATTGTCTATTGTCTATCGGAAGAAATAGTAACAACAACAATGTATTACTATTTTTGGGAAACCACTGTAGCATTATCCATATATATATATGTTTTTTTTTAATTATCCCTAATACACGTGATACAGGCCATGATAATCATGGTTGGTAGTTAACGACTGCTTTTACTGTAAGTGCACCACATGTCTACATATGTGAAAATCAGTTCGACTTTGCACTTACAAATGTGCCCCATTTAGTTACTTGCACTCCTTGGTTGGACTTTTGCAAGAATCGGGTGCCATTGGATCATTTTTTAATTAGAAAAAAGTGTCCAATACGGGATTTGATCCCGGGTCATAGTGGTCGAAATCCAATGGTTTAGAACACCCTTCCACCGACCCCATATACGTATATGTGAACATGCGGATTACGTATTTAATACAGAAGAAGAGACACAAGTCAGGGAGAAGAGATTCTTTATATAAGAGGATGGTCGTACAAGATTTCAGGGACAAGATGTCTTTCTACTGGTATATTCTATACCAGTAGAAAGACATCTTGTCCCAGAAAGTTTATACGACCATCCTCTTATATAAAGAATCTCTTCTCCCTGACTTGTGTCTCTTCTTCTGTATTAAATAGGGAGATTATGGTTGTCCTTATATACATACTAGCTGAATGACCCGTGTTTTACCCGATTAAATGTTTTTATTCAAATACTATTCTTTACAATTATAAATTGGCGCTGTGGATGTCACTCTTGTGAAACGTCCCGCTCCAAACTTTGTTTCTGAGAAGCGATATTTTTATAGAGAGATGATCTGGCTTTGTGTCTTCTGCTCGAATGAATGTTTTTCTGTTAGAATTTTGTTCCTGCATATTAAAAATGAAATTTTCCGGATATAATTTTGTATCTGATAATCAAACCTGATACAGCAATATTGTCATCATCATTTTCTGACTAAAAAACAACTATTTTTGCCCAGAACCTGTCAATTTAAATTTTTCTTGGCTAAAAATCTGATAAATATCTCTTCCAGATTTTTCTCTATGTCCTGTTAAAACACGTTTTACATGTCTATTAGGTCAGCTGATATTACCTCCCATCTTCACCGCTAGAGGCGCTGCTTGCGAGCGAAAGGGCAAATTTGCAACGAAATTTGCAAATAACTCGAAGAATATTCGGGATAGAGACCTGAAATTTTCGCTAAATGTTTTTCCAGATTTTACTATATATACTGTTGAAATTTCATTCAGATTAGTTACGTATTGTGGACGGGGAAGCCGACATAGGAACAAACACACACACATACATACATACATACATACATACATACACTGACTTTTATATACATAGGGATTCATTAAGAAAGATATTGAAAAGCGCTCTTTTATATTTTTATATTTAATTATATCTATTCTTTATTGTTCTGCTTGGCCCATGCCATTTTAACAGCTCTGCTTAAGTATACCGATTCACTTATACCAATTTTTTATACCTCTCCACCAAGACTCTATAATGTTCATTACCACAAACACATACAGCTTTATTAAGACCACGGGTCTTATACAGATTCACCATAGGAAGAAATCATAGATAGAACTTCTATACTCCAGGCAGCGCAGAACCCAATAGCCTCCAGGTTCGACGTATATTCAGTGGCCACAGTTCTTGCCTATTTACATATTGATCCTTTCTTCCATTGTTGGCTTTTTATTCTTTTGAATTTCTTGTGGACGAGTCCATGCAAAACGAAAGGTTTTGATAAAAATCTTTCATTGCAATTGATAATAGCAAAATAATGGATTCCGTGTATAGAGAATTCTTTATACTTTGTAAATAAGTTTCTATCTTTTAATGGTTCTTTTTTTTTCCATTTTTGTTTAATCTACAATAGTTCTCTCGGTCATATTTATTAGTTTCAAAATGTATATTATCCTGAAGTCAATTACAGTCAAACTCGAATAATTCAAAGCCCAAAGGACCAAAAAAAATCGAATTATCCAAAAATTCGGAATTCTATTTATAGGAAATTCTAGGGATCAAGATAAATATTGGAATTAAAAACGTTGGAATTATCCAAGTTGTCTTACAACTCCGAGCACTCGGATTTTCCTAGAAAATCTCTTAAAGATTTCTTGAAAAAAGCCATGGTCCACCTGTGCTTCAAATCCATATTCTTATTTTCCATAGGATCATTCAAATAACAATCTGTATATATTTATCATGTGTATATAATCTTTCTCCATTTTTACCCCTTTGTATATTTCCCACTTTCATAGGTTTCTCCGTCTTGTAACCCCAAGGAGAATCCTCTGTAAGACCTGTGTGTCTTAATAAAGGTTTTTGTGTGTGTGTGATTATCCAAGTTGTATTGTATTGTTCTGAAAACCTCGTAGAATGAATTGTATCAGAGCGTACTGTTTGGGGGAAAAAAAGACTTTATTTCATCAAGATTAGCAACACCACACATACATACATTCCTCTGTTCAAATCTTCCTCAGCACTTACCTGGTCTCTATGAAGTCTTCTTCTTCTTTCTTTTAGCTTTCATTTCTTCTTCAGGTTTTTCTGGATCGGGATGAAAAGGTTAAATAACACTATGTACCTCATTTTTGTCCTTGGCACATGAATCTTATTTCCCACTTTCTGATATGCGAAAAGAGTTTCGAAAATAGCCATTATACTTTTCAAAGTTTGCTTTTGTTTTCTCAGGTGAAAATTGATGCCTATTTACATATTTCCATATTGAAAATAGAGCAATCCATAAATATTTTAAAAACTTAATGCTGTTGACGTTATGTGGCGCTGAGTTTGTTGTTGACACACTTTAAAATGTTATAACGCCTTGATAAAGGTTGGCGTTCAGCCAACTGAAATATTGGTAAAATAAATGATATTTTGATCCAATATATGCCTTTTTAATTAAATATTCCCATATGTAAAAAAAATATTTTTTTAAATAAAAAAGGTCAGGTGTTGATATTAAAAAAAAAGGCATATTCTGACCACTAATGTGAGCGTTTTCTAGATGGCGCTCTGGTCAGGATATGCCTTATGTGAATGTACATATTCCCATATGTAAAAAAAATATATATTTTAAAATAAAAAAGGTCAGGTGTTGATATTAAAAAAAGGCATATTCTGACCACTAATGTGAGCGTTTTCTAGATGGCGCTCTGGTCAGGATATGCCTTAGGTGTATGTACATATTCCCATATGTACATAAGGGTTTAAAACATAGTGTACCTACGTTACATAAAGCAACGGTTTCTTCAGAAGTAACCTAAAAGCCATCTTCAATATAATCAGGGTCCTTATTGAGTCACCTAGATAAGAAGATCAGAATTTTTTTAAAATGTATTCTAATTCATATAAAATAAATGTTTGTTTTTTAATTTGACTTATCCCAAGTACACATAGACTATGATAATCATGGCAGACGACTTTAAGGGTTACTATGACCAAATTAGGGATGATCATCGAACTTGGAATCATGATGGATAGTTAGCGATTGCTTTTACTGTAAGTACATCACATGTCGTCTACACATGTGGAAAGCAGAAATTTTACATATACAAGTGTGCCAGAGTTCCATTTGGTTACTTATTACTCATTGGTGAACTTTTAAAATAATCTAGGACCATTGAAGGCATTTAAAAATGTGATAGGAGGTCGGTTAAAGGGTTGTCTAACCGTTGGTTTTAGACCGCTACGACCTGGGATCAAATCCCGCATTGGGCACTTTTTTATAATTTAAAAAAAAAAAGCTCCAATGATTCCCGATTCTTACAAAAGTCCAACCCCACCAGCGAGTGCAAGTAACCAAAAGTGGTTCTGGCATATTTGTAAGTGTAAATTCGAACTACTTTTCACATGAGTATACATGTGATGCACTTACAGTAAAAGCAGTCGCCAACTACTACCCACCATGATTATCATGGCCTTTACCATGTGTACTAGGGATAATAAAAACAAAAATTTGACTGCGAGGATTCGCAAGCCTCCCAGGATGTATTAGTTGTAAGATCCATTTTAAAAAATGATTTTGAAAAAAGCGAATGCACAAAGGAAGAAAGATATACAAGCAGGGAAAGTAGAAAGATAGGTCGACAGAGTAAAGGGAGGTTGTGGATATTACTGGAGCTATGACGTCACGTGACAGGAAGTGACATAATACGAGCGCTCAGCCCACATTCTCCATTGAGGATAATGGAAGACGATAAGATCAACTTCCAGACTTTTTATTTTTAGAAATTGAGGACTTGAATTCACGTTCCTCGGACCCCCCAAACGATTATGTACGTAATTTCGAATTCATTGGATCCAAAACTGGACTTTCACACACACAAAGTCTTTATTAATAAATATTTTTTGTTGTTGATAGAGTAAAGCATATGTATAATTGATAGGAGTGAATGGAAATAGAAAAGAGGAGATAGATTTAAGTTTATCTGGCGCGGTCTAATGATTGGCCAGTGATGACATCATAGCTGAGTGATCTAGTAGAAAACTGAGATAGAGCACCGTTTCTCCCAAACATTTGTCTACTTTTTTAAAATTCAGTTTTAAAATTAGTAAAGAAAGAGAGATGTTCTTCTCAAAAGTAAACGACAACCACAACTTACCTCAGTGCAAAGTGTGTTTTAACCAGCGCCATATCAAGTCGAATGGTTTCTCTGTCCCTATATAACTTTTACAAAACAGGAAAAATAACTTAGATTCATCCGTTTCTCCTCCACTCGGTATGGAACTGAGGAGTGAAGACCTTGTCTGGAGGAGGACTCTCTCAAGGTGGGGAAGTCTTCCTTGCTGAAGAAATTTGTACACAACTATATATATTCCCCTAAATTTTATCTACCCTTTATTTACTATTTTATTATATATTTTTCCACCTTTGTAACAATTGATTATGAGAATCAATATAATTGTTTAAATTGTCACAATTGTCCTCCACTACATAATGGTGATTGATAATCGTGAGGATATCGTTACAAGCCAGCATTGAGAGAGTAGAATCTGACTGGTGTCTTAAGACCTTTTAGTCTTATACAGATTCTCCAAAGCGCTAGTACCAGTAAATACATCATTTATTGGTTTTATATACTCATGGACGAAACTTAAGGAAGTGGAAAGTCTGTTTTTTTTAAGAAAACAGAGGCAATTTTGTTCACACTTATTTATCTCGTGTGTCTTCAATAAAGGTTACTGCAATATCTTTCAGAGTTATTATCTGAATCCCGATATACAGGCTAAAAGGAACAACTTCCTTAAGTTTTGTCCATGAGTGTATTGTCTGAATCCCGATATACATGGTAAAAGGTACAACTTCCTTTAAGTTTTGCCAATGAGTGTATTGTCTGAATCCCGATATACATGGTAAAAGGTACAACTTCCTTAAGTTTTGCCAATGAGTGTATTGTCTGAATCCTGATATACATGCTAAAAGGTACAACTTCCTTAAGTTTTGTCCATGAGTGTATTGTCTGAATCCCGATATACATGCTAAAAGGTACAACTTCCTTAAGTTTTGTCCATGAGTGTAAATATGTAAGTTTAATCTCAGTTTAATTATATAATTGGGAGATAAGAATTTTATGGGATTTACTTTTATAGAATATCAGGTTCTCTCTCTCTTGTCTTGTTCTGGTATATACGTATATCTACGGTATATGTCTGTTTTTTTAGAGTGCGGATTGATTCCATTGCTTCTATTATTAGTGTCTTGGTGCTTTGCTTCTTAACTTTAGGAATGCTCTATAGATAATTTATCAACTCTATGTACAAAATTATGGTATCACTTGATCGTGCAATTGAAAGTTTTTGATGGTTTGCGCCATCTTTCAGAATAAATATCCACTAATCGTTGATTAAAAAAAAAAGTATTCTAGCATAGTTGACCAATCAGGATATCTCTTTTTCTTAATATATCCATTTGATACCAGTATAATTTTACTTTTATATACTTTTATCGTCATCTATGTAGGAAGAAAAGTTTTAAAAGGATGGGAGTTTGGTGGAAGCGTGTTGTTGTTGTTTCTTATCCACTTTTGTAAAGATTACACGAATTCCATGAGTTCATGATCTCATGGAATGGGGTATAAGGGTGCAGCTTTCGTTGATTATGGCAACATGATCCAGACACACTTTGGTGAAAATCTGACTTTGCCTGTAATCCAAGCTGTACCTAACATGGAAACCTTTGCTGCCGACTCTGACATAAATACAAACACAGATCCTCCGTATTCCTGGAGTACCGGGTCAGTTGAACTCAGGATTGGTGGAAGCGTTATTTCCCCGGTGAGTAATGCGAAGGAAGGTTAGAGCTCCTTTGTGATGATTACACGTAGCGTAAGTGAGGTTACGTCACATTGGGAAGTTCTGGCAGCTTGGGGTTAATGTCGTTAGTGTGTTAAATCTGGACTTACAGGTACTGGAGAAATCTCTCTCTGTATTTGTGCTTATGTTTTATCTTTATATTAATATGTCACATACACGTCACATTGTCAAATGTCACATTGGATCAATAAATAATTTATTTATCAACATATCTTTCAGTTGGTTGAATGCCAAACCTTTATCAAATCAAAATCAACCCAAAATCAGAGCTCTGGCATACCCAACGAGAACCGGGAAAACACAGCCGGGATCACCGCTATATTGAAGAAATAAAACACATAATCGAAGAAACAAAAGAACACAACATCGACCCGGTTTACATAGAGCTCTGCCATACCCAACAAGAACCGGTAAAACACAGTGCACAGCCTGTCAGGGATCACTTGACACCGCTATATTGAATACCCAGCCATAAAACACATTATCGAAGAAATACAAGAACACAACATCGACTCGCTTTACAAATTTTGCCCAGAAAACTTCATCTTGTTACGTAACAAACCACGACGTCCCATGAACAAAACCAAGTACGACATTTACATATTTTACATCGACAAATATTCTGATGTACTCCCCTCTCCCACTAACAAATTAATTTATTTTTTAAAGTCGAAATAAGAGTCCTTTTTGTGTAAGAACCTTTATGAAGGTATAACAATTTATTTATTTTGTATAAACAACAAAAACTCAGCGTCACAAACATTTAATAGAATATAGTTTTTAAAAAATAGCTTTGCATAGATTCAATGATATTATAAATAATATATTGTACATATAAAGCTGTAAATATAATTCTTTTATTGCAGTAAGGACAGTAGAAATTGTTTATTTTTTAAAAGAATTATACACGTCTATAATAGTTTCGAATTTTCATAACAGATGGCGCACTAATGCATCATAAATATACAGGTCACATCTCCCGTCAAAATAGACGTCAGTACTAGACGCCATCTATTGACCGTCGCCACAAACTAGCAGCCTCAGGTCGGTAACAAAGCCACAACACCAGCTTTGACAAACTGAGAAGCGTCCACCTAGAGACCATGGTTTCGGGCTAATGGCCCTCGTCAGTCTAGGGCGGACTTTATTCCATGAGACACACAATCCAATGGAATCTTCACAATATTCCAAAGAGGTGTTTAGCTGGCAAGGTGCCCGAAAACATGGTCTCCAAGTGAACGCTTCTTAGTTGTCATCTCGCTAAAATCTCCTTTTTTTCCAATTTTATCTAAATAAACAAAAGACACTCCAATGTTTCCCGTTAAAGAATGTCGAGGAAGTTGATAGTTTGTATTGTGTCAGGTTGGATTCTCGGAATTTGTCTCGAGTTTCGCCAAGAGCCGAGTGGACGGAGATTTGCTGCTCCAGCTGGACGACAAGATGCTCCTGGAGGACATTGGCATGGAGAACGGCATCTTGAGACGGAGGTTGGTCGGTCCTTCACAGCCTGTAATGGTCGATCGGTTCTTCACAGCCTGTACACATGTCGACTTGATAACCCACCGGTTGTGTTAAAACCACGAGATATCTTCTTTTTTATCCTTCATTGCAGTAAGGGCAGTAGAGAAAATTGTTTAATTTATAAAAGAATCATACGCGTCTATAATAGTTTCGAATTGTCATAACAGAAGGCGCGATAATGTATCCTATTATAAAGGTTTTATTATTATTATTATTAGTTATAGAGTAATAGTAATAATAATTAAGGTGGAAATATGTTTTATCACATTCTCATGCCCTACCCTAGAATGTGTGTAAATTCAAACACACAAAAACACAATAGTCCTTGTACACGTCGTGCGTATTTAGTAACACGAGGTTCAAGCCATGATTATCATGATGGATAGTTAGCAACTACTTTTACTGTAAGTACACCACATGTATACACATGTAAAAATTCAGCCCCTAGTACATGTAGTACAGGCCATGATAATCGTGTCGGATAGTTAGCAACTGCTTTTACTGTAAAGTACACCACATGTCTACACATGTGAAAATCAGTTCGACTTTTACACTTATAGGTGTAGATTTTTCTAAATAATAAGGTATCCTTAGGTAAATGGCAAAAGATCCCAGAACAACGGAGAAGTATTTCTTTTTATTGTATCGATAAAACACGAATTTTCAAACACACATCTTTACACTACTTCTACGAGTAAAATTTACTTATTTTAGCTCATTGTAAATAGCCTATTTTTGGATATATTCTTAAGTTTTTAAATATAACTACAAGAAAATAAGACTGATTCCAAAAAAAAAAAAAGTGTGTGACGTTTCGGTAACAGATTTGTTACCGAAACGTCACACACTATTAATGGTTGCGTGATGTGTTGGTGTGGCTTGTGGAAAGGCCGCTGATATAATTAAAATTAATTTATTTAAAGCCAGAAATATATAAAGAGAAAAGAAGTAACGGCCGTTGGGAGCAAGCCTTTTTGTTTACCGCGTCAGTGGCTAGAAAGTTCCGGATGACGCCCGCGCATGCGTAGTGACGTGTTCTCCCAGCACGTGCTTGCCGAGGCGTAGTGAGGCCGCCACACTACTGCCCGTATGTGTAGTGAAGCTTTGTCCCAGTTCGCGCTCGCTGAAGCAAAGTGTGGTCGCCACGTCCCTTTGTCAACATAGTCTATATTCTGCGATTACTCTCAAATTACAAATAGATAATAATATTGTAAGTAGAAAATTAGGAAAGACAAACTTCAGAATGACACGACAATTTATTTAATATAAACACAAATTAAAACTAATAAAATAATAGAAAGACAATGAGAAAATTTTACAGTATATCAAAATACAAATAACGAAATTAAAAAAATATTTTCAGAGAATAATAAATAATCTGTTACAATATATATACATAGTATAAACATAGACAGCATATACATGTACAGTACTACATATGTAGTACAGTAAATAACTGAGAGCCAGTAATGATAGTCATACTCCAATAAATTCCACAGAATATAAAAAAAACGAGGTCGAGCAGGAATTTAATAAACTTGGGAATATCTGTGGACATCAATTTAAGGAAAATATTTCGTGTTTGAATAGGAAAAATTCTTGTGGTTTTTATCAGACAAATGGTTCTGTCTGAGTGAAGCTTTGACCATCCAATGTTGACTTAACAAAGGCTTATTATTATTATTATTATAATTTATCAAAACTGTGATACATTCTTCATCATCATTATAACGTTCTGTACTGGAGTGAAGAATTAAAATATGTTAAATATAGAGCAATCCATTTTTATGATATTGTAGTAATTAAATAATTAGCAAGTCGTATGGCAATTAAGAACAATTTAATAAGCGAGAGAAATTTATATGAAGTTTATACAGGTTGTTTATATAAGAGCAAAGAAAAGAATGGCTAGCGCGAGAGCTCGCGTGGAACAACCCAGCGCTGACACGAGCTACCTGTTCCATGAAGTCGGCCCATGCTACAATATTTAAAATAAAGACATATTTTGGATCAATAAATTTATTAAAATTCAAAAATTCGACGAGGCTGTTCGCCTATCTTCTTCTCGGAAAAAATCAAAAACCTTGTTTTCTATAGCGTATGTTGGTGTGACCAAACCATTTTAATTTGAATTATTGTATCTTTTTAGTAATAAAATTCTAAATATATTTTTGACTATTTTTGTTTTAACTGTAGATATGATTGTGGTATTTCTATTTTCCTATTGATGCTATTTTTATCATCTATAGATGCCCAGCTCTCCAAAAATAATCTTGAGTGTTTATCCTGTACATTGTTGTATAAAATTATTGCATTATCAAAATCTGGCATATGTCCTTTCCTAACTACATGGTCTACAAGTAACGATAAAGGGCTATGGTTTTTGAAGGCTGTCCTGTGTTGATATGGTTTCAATGCATTTTAAAAGGGAGAGGTGCCACTTTTAGTATACATATTTATATATAATTTTCGAAATAATTATCGAAAGGTATTATATGTGGAATATGGATGTAAATTTTGTTATGCATTATCTGAATAGAAATTTGATTATTTTCCCATTTAAAAAAAATTAAACAAAACACCAATTTATAATTAAAATAAAAAGTCGCGTAGAAAAATCTGTAATATGTAAGCACCGACCGTAATCTCTAGGAAATAATTATAGAAAAAAATGTTTTAAATAACTTTTTATTCCGATAGATGACGCAAACCATCATCAATGTTCAGTTTCACGATGAGAAGATGTTCTCTAAATATTATGTTTCACACCATCTGGTATAATGAAACTTTTACTACGAGAGAGTGTTCATTGATTTTATTGGTCTCTCCTGTAGGTGGCCTCTCATTGGAGGTTAGTTTATATCAATAAAAGACATGTATTGACTCTATATAAGCTGGCATACTGAACAAATGTATCGTTGAAGGGACTTTAGAAAATATAAATTGAATTAAAAATTGGAAAAAAAAAGTTTCCACTTGGGGATTCGAACCCAGTTCCTGCAGTGTGGTAGAACAGCGTTAGAACCACTACACCAATCCGGATAATGAGACAGAAGACACCCCAGAGAAATCTTCTATTGATTTTCCCATCAAGTCCTCATGCATAATTCCGTGCGTTCAACCACGCCTACACAATTAACTTAGCTTCCCCTATATACACCATTTCTCTATATAGACCAACTTTCAGTTGCACGATAAGGAGATGCCTTTTTCATAATTTATGCACCTTATCCCAGTACAATATCACATTTGTACTGTTTTTTTACATTGTGTCGCGGTCTCACACAATTCTGGCCTTAACTACCCGTTTCATGATTTTTCAAGATGCCTGAAGGACCAGTTTTTTGGTCGTTGAGGTACAGCTTGCACCACGCTGATGAGGGCCAACAGCCCGAAACGCGTACGTGGTTAGCTTTTCTTGATTAATCAAGAATGGGTATTTGGCCAATTCTGGAATAATTAGAAATCAACGATAATAGTTGATATTTATTCCGATAGATGGCGTACTTAGATATAGATGACACGCGCTAAAGATCTCTGTTTGACTCCTCTTTATTTACTTTTATGTATGACTAGACGAATGGCCCGGGCAACGCCCGGGTTTTACCCGAGTGCGAATATATTTTAAAAACGTTTTAATTCAAATACTATTCGTTACAATTATATATTTGGCGCCATGGATGTCACTCTTGTAAAACGTCCCGTTCCAAACTGTGTGTTTTTAAAATGTTTTAGCTATATATAATATAACGGTATAATAACGGTATAAAGAAATAATGAGCCTATAGCCTAGTGGTCATGGCATCTGCCCGGTAAGCGGAAGGTCGTGGGTTCGATTCCCATCCCTTGACACTTTTTTTATTTTATCCATTCTGACCAAACTTCACACAGTGAACTTCACACAGACAGAATAAGGCAATTATATAGGTAGATCTTCATCTTGGCTACACCTTGTATACATCTTGCTTCCTAGGGTTGCCTAGGGTGGCCGCTATAGACAGGGTGGTCTGTGTAGACAGGTGGATGTATCACACAGCTGATAACAGGGTTGCCTTGAGTGGCCGTTATAGACAGGGTGGTCTGTATAGACAGGTGGATGTATCACACAGCTGATATCAGGGTTGTCTAGAGTGGTCGCTATAGACAGGGTGGTTTGTATAGACAGGTGTATGTATCACACTGCTGATAACAGGGTTGCCTAAGGTGACCGCTATAGACAGGGTGGTCTGTATAGACAGGTGGATGTAACACACTGCTGATAACAGGGTTGTCTAGAGTGGCCGCTATAGACAGGGACCACTATACAGTGACCGCTATAGTCAGGGTGGTCTGTATAGACAGGTGGATGTAACACACTGCTGATAACAGGGTTGTCTAGAGGGGGGCAGGGAGGACACGTGTTCGCCGGCAGCCAATGGGCGCGCATTCTATCCGTGAGCTTCAGACAGAATAAGGCAATTATATAAGTAGATGGAGAACAAGTAACATACAGAAAGCATTGTCCAACAGCCGCCGTCAACAACATGGAAGACGACTTCATTTCTGGCCACCAGATGGGTTTCTTCCTCTTCGACACCGCCCCCTGGGGCAAGTCTACTCTTCTGGTAGCGGCACCGAATAACATTTTATGATAAATTATTATTTTTTTTAAGTAGCGTTAAAAATATGTTTATAATTTTCATCGATAGATGACTATAAGTTAATGACGATATTTTCGTATATGGTAAGAAATCTGGCATTAAAAGAGTTGATAGTTTGATTTCAAATAGGCAGTAATTTCATTGAACCATTCATTATAACACACCTTGTAATATTTAGGAAGTGGCATACATATGCAACTTTTATATTCTGGTATCCTCATATTTACATATCTGCGCAGGTTCCTAAGAGACCTAGAACAGCTGAAATGCAAGGCGGACTACGCCTCCTGCGACTCTACAGATCTAAACGGGCTCCTGCAGTCCATAGGTCCGGAGTTCTCGCGATATACCTACCAGATGCTACAGAGCGGAGTCCAGAGGACCTCTCTCTCCTATCTGACTGACGAACAGCTGGAACAGGAGTGTGGAGTCCATAACTCCATCCACAGACATCACATCGCCCAGGTCTTCCAAGGTCCGTCACTTTCTCTATCTCTTTTAATTCTCTTATTCATACACCTACACGTATAACACTACGTAAATCAATACTATAACTTAAAACAATAACAAAGGAGGCAGGTGGAAGGGTGGTCTAAATCCCGCATTGGACACTTTTTTCTAATTAAAAAAATGCTCCAATGACCCTCGATTCTTGCAAAAGTCCAACCCCACCAGCGAGTGCAAGTAAACAAACGGAGCTTTGGCATATTTGTAAGTGAATAGTCGAACTGCTTTTCACATGTGTAGACATGTGGTGCACTTACAGTAAAAGCAGTCCCCAACTTCTACCCTTCATGATTATCATGGCCTGTACCAGGTATACTAGGGATAATTTAAATTTTAAAAATTCATAAAACAACAAAACGTAAAACAATAACAAGACTCAGAATGAAACACTACAAAGAAATGACAATACATCCATATGACACAAGAACCTATAGGACATGCAACAATTGTCTTGGTGTGGAACTAACACCTACCCACATATTATCATGTCCAGTAATGGTCTTGCAGAAAATTGACATGGACCCAGAGCAGCAGCTTTACACACCCAAGATAGGCTCTTAATTGGACACGACAACAACAAACATACGTATTGTTGTGTCTTTGCATATTTGTTCTTTGTGTACAATTTACATAGTTTTAATTTAATGTCTTTGTGCTATAAATAATACGAAAGATTAAAGTTAAGGAGTTCGGTCTTAGGAATAGAGTAGTCTTGTTGCCTTAAACTTCTTTTGCTACTGTAGCTTTCAGCTTGACAAATAAAGATTATTTGTTTAAAGTATAAGAGCGGTTTCGTGGCTCGGAGCGACACGACACGTATAAAGACGACATTCCCGCAGCAAATTTAAAAATTAACCTGATACTATCCATTTATATAACCACTAGCCGAATGACCCGGGCAACGCCCGTGTTTTACCCGACTGTAGATGTTACAACGGTGATCCTTAGGTCGCTGGTTCAAATCCGGCTCGAGGGAGCCGGCGAAAACGTGACCTCCCTGTGCGCGCGCATCCGTGACAGAGGCCGATGAGGAAAGACGGTCGTGACTATATATATATAATTGTTATATACAAGTGCATAATGTATAAATGATAAATATTTCCCTAAAAGAGACTTATTTGTTGTGTAGTATTTCATTTTTTATTCACTTTTATTGTAAATAGATAATTCCTGAGGAAGAGAGGTTCTGTTTTTGAGCGGGATTTAACCCTAAATCTTTCATATAATCGTTCGCTATTATACCGCCCCTGTTAAAGGACACTAAGTCGAAAGCTAGCCAAGAATACTTTAATATAGAAACATATTTATCTAAATGGTATTATAGGATCTCGTGGATATTTTGATATTTGACCAATAGATAGATTCTGAACAAATGAAAACATTAAGACGCGAATGTTTCTTTTCACAAATAAATCAAACTTTCACTGTCCTTACTGCGATGAAAAAATATTGGGAGGGCTTGGCTCATCAGTGGTGAACCCTCCCAGCGGTTTCGCCAATTTTTTTTTAATCCACCAGACCGCTTCTTTAAAGCTCTAATACTGTATTTGATCATTCTGTATATACTACACTGAAGGGTGGAATCTTAGAAATGGTATTCAAGCAAACTATGGACATAAGAAGAGGTCTGGTAGATTATTTTAGCGAAACCGCTGGGAGGGTTCACCACTGATGAACTAAGCCCTCCCAATATATTTTTTCATCACAGTAAGGACAGTAGAAGTTTGATTTATTTGTGAAAAGAAACATTCGCGTCTTAATGTCTTCATTTGTTATATATAGATGGTGTGTTACAGCTTTGTATTAGATAAATTCACAAATTAACTGTACAAACATTTCACCCTACGTATTGATTTCAAAAATATCAGCAAACAAATCTAAGGCAATATAGCTTACTATAATTTTTTTAGATCATCATTATGTAAGGACCAGTCAACAAGTAAATGACTTTGAGACGAAGAGTAAAGCCAGTTTAATTTCTATGTAAATAACACAAGATGATTACAGTAATCCCTCGTTAAGACGAACTCAACGGGAGAACGAAATACCCTTTTCGTCTTAAAAGAATATAAACCGAATTCGTATAAACCGAATTCGTATTAGACGAATTGAATTCGTGGTATCCGGGGGTTGTACTTATGTACTACTGATGAGTAAGAAAACTACATTTCTGAGGAATAACGAATAAATTTATTTGAAAAAAATATTAATGAAAATATTTTATAATTTTAAGGAACAACAATTATGTATATGTATGTACATAAAGTATTTTATTTTAAAAGACAATATGGATAATATAATCACAATGTAAGGCAATAACTTGAGAATATAAGTTTATTTTAAAACACAAATAAAAAAGAACAACAAAAGAAACAACTTACATAATATACTTGGTACATACAATGTTTATGTGTATGCAGCATATGCAGTATGCATAGAGTATCCTATATCTGGGTTTTCTCTGCAGGCTTCAGAAAGTCTGTTATAGTTTTTTGGTGGTATTTGATTGGGCACTGTTTCAGACACTCCCTTCTTATTTTATCCAGGTCATCTTCAAAATGAACATCAATATCCGCAGAGGTTTTGGACAGCTTCTGGAGGGTTTCGAGGGCCGCGATTACTTCCCCTCTAGTAGGCATCATTATCTCTTCTTTCACCTCATCGTCTTCTGTTTCTTCTTCTTTCTTCTTTTCTTTTAATTCGGGTGAACCGCAAATTTCCAACCCTTCATCCAGGGCAACATACTCCAGGAAAGTCAAAGTCTCAGCTGGGTTTGTAGCTGAAAGGAGTTTGGTCCATTCTTCAGGCTCATCAAGCATTGTTTCTGGAAGTGAAAACGAATCAGCTGTTTTTTCCACACCCAATGAGACACTTATTTCTTTAGCCTTTTCTTTGACAAGTGCGCCGGATACAGGAATATTATTTTGTCTACTTTTTTAAAACCATTTTAAAAGCTCATCTTCCACGTCTTGATGGGATGCTTTTCGAAGTCGTTTTGAAGAGCTCAAAGACCCTGAGGCAACAGCCGCATCTATTTTTTCTTTGTTTTTTAGAATGGTTGATAATGTGGATTTCGTAATTTGAAAATTTTCGGCAATTTGCGACTTAGATAACACTCCACGTGCAACTTCGTCCAAAATTTTCCTTTTTAAGGCAAGATCAATGGCGCTTTTTTTTCGCGATTTAGATGACATGTTTATGTAGGTTTTTTTTATGGAAGCTCAAACAATTCACACTTCGATTATTTAGAATTTAATAATTTTTATTTCAAGCGCATTATTTTATAATACAATCAATTAGTCGGTTATAAAAAAATATATAACAAATAGAAATAAGTCCTTTTTCTTCTGAGAGCCAATACTTGATATCAACGGCGTTTTTGTTGTTTTATTAGTTTATTGCTTTACTTATAACTCGCCTTTAAAAACATATTAGAATTCGTTTTAACCGATTGATTAGTTCTGCTGGGGGCTAAATTTAATTCGTAATTCGTCATAACCGAATATTTCGTCTTAACCGGCAAAATCTCTTTGGAAAGCATTGAAATTTAACGGGGGAAAAGAAACGGTTCGCGCAAACCGAGAGTTCGTATAATCCGAGTTCGTGATAACGAGGGATTACTGTATTACCTTACCCAATTGGGAGAATCTGTATGGGGCATGTCCCTAATAAAGTCTTTTGTGTGTGTATTAGATAGATTATTATTGCGATTTATTGTTGATCGAAGTAATTTTGAACAGGACTTCACACTGACAATTGAAACAAATTTTATTTATTTCTTGTCAATAATTTACATTAAAAATGGAAATAAAACCAAAATATAGATGATCATGCGGGGGTGTGCCCCGGCGAGTAAGCCTTCTTTCCCAGGCAATGAGCGGGTCCTCTGCTCATCCGGTCAGCTCAACCTGTACGAAGTACCGGTAGATGATGGATTTGGCCGACGCCAGAATGGTCAGGTCGTCATCTTCGAGGCCAGACCCGAATATCCTGGCCCACACTGGACGACAGTCTTTGACCAAATTCTGTTCCGTTACCTAATCGTTCAAATCAATGTCACCTGGTTGTTGCCATGGTAACTAAGGTAAATGTCGTAAAAGTGTGTCGTGACGCCACACATTGTCGCCGCGTGGAAAGAACAAATAGCTGACACACACGACCTAACCTGAACGTCATCCATCGTGTAAATATGTAATTGGGATGATGGGGTTTATACTGAGATATGGAAGGCGCGCGCAATAAACGAACTGAAAAACGGAATTAAATCATTCAAGTATACAGGTATAAGTATACATTAATTCTATAAAAATGAAAATGGTCTAAACCACATTGGTTTTCAACCGCTACGACCCGGGTTCGATTCCCGCATTGGGCACTTTTTTTCTGATAAAAAAAGTGCTCCAATGGCCCCCGATTCTTGCAAAAGTCCAACCCCACCAGTGAGTGCAAGTAACCAAACGGGGCTCTAGTACATTTTTAAGTACAAAGTCGAACTTCTTTTCACATGTGTAAACATGTGGTGCACTTACAGTAAAAGCAGTCGTCTACTTCTACCCACCATGATTAGCATGGCCTGTACCACGTGTACTAGGGATAAGCAAATATATATGTTTATAGATGGGAATTTTGCCGGGAGGAAATTGATCTAAAGAGACAAAGGTCGCCTCTCCCGTCAAAATAGATGTCAAAACTAGACGCCATCTATTGACCGTCGCCGGAACTAGCAGCCTCGGGTCGGTGACAAAGTTACAAAACCAGCTTTGGCAAACTGACGAGCGTCCACCTAGAGACCATGGTTTCGGGCTAATGGCCCTCGTCAGTCTAGGGCGGACTTTATTCCATGAGATCCACGCGGGATCTCTTTGGCAGATTGTCAAGATTCCATTAGATCCCGTGAGGATCTCATGGAATAAAGTCCGCCCTAGACTGACGAGGGCCATTAGCCCAAAACCATGGTCTCTAGGTGGACGCTTCTCAGTTTTCCAAAGCTGGTTTTGTGGATTTGTCACCGACCCGAGGCCGCTTGTTGCGGCGACGGTCAATAGATGGCGTCTAGTTTTGACGTCTATTTTGACGGGAGAGGCAACCCTTGTCTCTTTAGATATATATATATATATATATATGTAGTAATATAGTTGTTGTATCCTGTTGGATGACTGTAGTGTGGCATGTTGGTTTGCAGTCGTGGTGGCCACAATGATTAGAGTGGGTTCAGGCGTGATTGAGATTACACAAAAGGACGAGGCATGTTGGATGGCACCATAGAGATGGCGAGAGCAAGTGTAGCCGACACCGGTCAGGGGAGAACTGTCTAGAGGGGTCTGTAAGCATTGTCTCAAAGCGGACTAATCTGTTTGAGTAAGAAGGGGGCATACCCGACTTGTTTTTCGGACCCTTTTCCTGCTTTCCGGCGCCGACTGTCACTCACTCGATTTTATTTGACACTTTGGCAATTACATATACATCTATGCAATACATGGAGACATAGATATATATTGGAATATATTACAACATATATATATATATTAATCAAAATATACAAATATTCTAGCGGTAAGTCACAAGTTGTTCTGTTGCACAGATTACAAGGAGAGCAGCAGAAACGAAGCAGACGAACAAATCACCAAGACCATCGACGTCTTCATCAGTTACAGACGATCCAACGGCTCGCAGCTGGCCAGGTACCTCCTATATATACATATCACAAATAGAGATATAAATAAACCTGTAAATAACTCATCTTTTCTGGGCGGTGATCACCAGGGTGAATCCTGTGTAAGGCATAGGTCCCCAATAAAAGGCTTGTTGTTATATCACAATATAGACCAGCTTGTCTTATATCTATACTCATGTATGAAACTTAAGGAAGTGGAAAATCTTTGATGTCCCCGGTCGTCTTTTTTGTTTGTTTGTTTAAGGAGACAGAAGTCATTTTGTTCACACTTGTTTATCTCGTGTGTCTTCAATAAAGGTCACTGTAATATCTTTCAGAGTTATTATCTGAATCCAATATACATGCTAAAGGGTACAACTCCTTAAGTTTTGTCCATGAATGTATTGTCTGAATCCCGATATACATGCTAAAAGGTACAACTTCCTTAAGTTTTGTCCATGAGTGTATTGTCTGAATCCCGATATGCATGCTAAAAGGTACAACTTCCTCAAGTTTTGTCCATGAGTGTATTGTCTGAATCCTGATATACATGCTAAAAGGTGCAACTTCCTTAAGTTTTGTCCATGAGTGTTTATTCGTCACCTCTCAAGATCTCTTGGCCCCCTCTAGACCAGTTCCTATTGCAATTCAGACCATTCCATGGGCAATGGTAGAACAAGTTATGCACAAGACTGGCCAGCCAGTAAAATCATAAGGAAGTTAATGGGGTCAAAATAATATGAGAAATATTAAAGAATTTTCAATAAGGTTATTATAAAGGTAAGAAATGGGGGAATAAGGAAATTTTAAAAATAATTTCCAAAAAAGTGTTTTAATAATCTATATATATATATAAATGAATGTATGTGTGTCTGTCTGTCCTTTATGCCTGACCAAACCACTCATTGGAACGCCATGAAACTTTGGGAAGTTATTTAGTATAGTACTGGGAAGGTTTCTAGCAAATAAAATTTTTGAAATAACTTTTCGCCTAAAAATAATCAAGATAAATATTCTAATTTATCTGTTATAATTCAACAATCTGCTCTAAATATTATCATGATGATACGATGATTTTGTAATGTAGAAAATTAGGAAAGACAAAATTCAGGATGACACGGCAATTTATTTGAGACAAGAATAATGATACAATTCCAAGGCAAGATACTATTCCTTTAACTTCCAATTACCGAGGGAACCAATTAATATTGATTTTATTCAACTTATCGAGTATTTTTAAAGGGACCGGGAAAAATGTTCACTTTATCGAGAGATTCGTTAGACAAACCTTTACTCGGGTAAAACCCGGGCGAAGCCGGGTACATCCATACAAGAATAATGATACAATTTCAAGGCAAGATACTATTCCTTTAACTTCCAATTACCGAGGGAACCAATTAATATTAATTTTATTAAACTTATCGAGTATTTTTCAAGGGACCGGGAAAAAATGTTCACTTTATCGAGAGATTCGTTAGACAAACCTTTACTCGGGTAAAACCCGGGCGAAGCCGGGTACATCCATACAAGAATAATGATACAATTCCAAGGCAAGATACTATTCCTTTAACTTCCAATTACCGAGGGAACCAATTAATATTGATTTTATTCAACTTATCGAATATTTTTCAAGGGACCGGGAAAAAATGTTCACTTTATCGAGAGATTCGTTAGACAAACCTTTACTCGGGTAAAACCCGGGCGAAGCCGGGTACACCCGCTAGTTATCAAATAAAACAACCTATCTTAGACGGGGGTTAACTAAGTAATGATTTATATGGAAGCTGTTTGCTTCTCTTTCAAATCTCCCTATTAAACATGAAATATATATGAAATGGATCGATACAGTTTCTAATGAATAAATCTTCTAAAAAGAATTGTAAAAAGAAGACAAACACGCACAACAAACCACTTTATTAAGACATATAGGTTTATACATGAATTTACCACACGGGGAGAGAGTCTCTGTAAATAAAAATGATTTAAAAAGTAAAGGTTAATCACATTTAACAGGAAAAGTTAATAAAGACAATCAAGCTAATATACAGATTGGACTGGGTAAGTCCGAGGAAAAGAAATAAGGAAGACAAATAAATAAGAAGAGAATAGATAAGATCCAGCTGGCACAAGAACCTATAGAGCATGCAACAACGGTCCTGGTGTGGAACTAACACCTACTCACATATTCTCATGCCCAGCAATGGCTGCAGTCTTGCAGAAAATTGACATAGACCCAAAGCAGCAGCTTTGCACACCCAAGATAGTGGACATTGCTACTGCTGTGATAGAGATGCATGGAGACATCTGAGGTTCTTCATTGGACACAACATCAACAACAACATAGCCAGTAATTGAAGAAAATTGACATGGACCCAGAGCAGCAGCTTTACACACCCAAGATAGTGGACATTGCTACTGCTGTGATGGAGATACATGGAGACATCTGAGACTCTTCTTTGGACACGACAACAACAACAACAGAAGAGATAACATGCTAGAGGATACTAAAAGAAGGAACTGATTGTGCTACAAAATGTTCCTAGAAGTTATAGGAAGAAGAATAACAGAGAGTAGAATCCAAAGAATGGCCATGATATCATCAATAGTCGGACATATCAATAACATAACCAATAGCTGAAGAGATTGGGGAGAGAAACTGTTGTGTCAATAGAGCTATAGACAATTAAAATAATTTTATTGACATCTTGTCAATACATGCAAAGTGCACAGTCTGCATTATTTAAAAAAATATATAATATGGATTATATACACTATGTACAATGAATATGGCGCCTCTGCCAGCGCTGCAGAGTTTGGTGGAGAATCGCCAGTAGGTCTCCAGCGACACCACGTACTTCGCGATCTACGAAGAATATGTAGATCGCGTACTTCGCCGCTGAGGAGATGGCGTGGTCCTCGAGACCAACTGGAAAGATCCAGGACTGCAGGTCCGGCGGCCGGCCGATGATGGAAATAGAGCTATAGAAACATCGGGGAAAAGGTGAAGAACGGTTTGGGCAACATTGATTCAATTGTCATAGATATCACTCCAACAAAATGATCACAATGACAAATTTCCAACCTAAATATTAAGCAGTGACTGATTATCATAGATAAAATACCTTTAAAAAGAGTATTCCAATGTCACTATGTCTATACAAAGCTATAATAGTGACTGACTCCGCCCTATGTAGCATTGATCTAGTGACAAGTGCCATAGATATCACTTCAACAGAATGATCACAAGTTTCTGACCCAAAGATGTAGAAGTGACTGATAATCACGGATACAATACCATAAAAAATATTACCCTAGTGTCACTACATCTATACAAAGCTACAATAGTGACTGACTCCGCCCTATACAACAATGATCAAGTAACAAGTACCATGGACAATGACTCCAACAGAATGATCACAATGGAAAATTTCTAACCTAAATATTAAGCAGTGACTGATTATCATAGATAAAATACCTTTAAAAAGAGTATTCCAATGTCATTATGTCTATACAAAGCTAGAATAGTGACTGACCCCGCCCTATGTATCATTGACCCAGTAACAAGTACCATGGACAATAACTCCAACATAATGATCACAATGGCAAGTTGTTGATCCAAAACTGGAGCAGTGACTGATGATCACGGATTCACTACCTTAAAAAATGATTGTCCCAGTGTCACTATGTCTTTATAAAGCTACAATAGTGACTGACTCCGCACTAAACAACATTGATTCAGAGGAACATGGGCCATGGACAATGACTCCAACAGAATGATCACAATGGCAATCCAAAACTGGAGCAGAGACTGATGATCATGGATTCACCACCTTAAAATATGATTGTCCCAGTATCCATATGTCTGTATAAAGCTACAATAGAGACTTGCTCAGTTCTAAACAACATTGATATAGGAACAAGGGCCATGGACAATGACTCTAACAGAATGATCACAATGGCAAGTTGCTGAGCCAAAGCTGAAGCGCAGTGACTGATGATCATGGATACAATACCTTTAAAGAGTATTCCAATGTCACTATAGGTTTATACAAATCTACAATAGTGACTGACCCCGCCTGATGTAGCATTGACCCAGGAACAATTGCCATGGACAATGACTCCAACAGATGACAAGCTTCGGACCCAAAGCTGAAGTGCAGTGACTGATGATATCATAGATACAGCACTTTACAAAAAAGATTCTCCCAATGTCACTATCCAAAACTACAATAAGTGACTGACTCGGCTCTATGCAACATTGATTCAGAGGAACAAGTGCCAAGGATTCCAGCAAGTTGGTGACAAGACTGGAACAACGACAGTTACTGCGGATTGACCCCGCCCTGTGCAACATTGATCCAGGAACGTGACTCTGGACCGAGTCCAAGGACGCCTGGCGGACTCCCAAACGGTCTACCAACCCTGGAAATAGCGGTGTTTACAAACCTGGGCGACACCGTGGTGGACTTCTTTCTTCTCTTTCAATTATCTTTTGGCAGAAGGTCTTCTTTAAAAAAAAAACATATCTCAAAGCGCTTAAAATAGATCCCTAAACGTTTAAAAGGATCCCTGAACTCTTAAAAACAGATCCCTAAATGCTTAAGCTGATCTCTAAACGCTTAAAACGGATCCCTAAACGTTTAAAAAGGATCCCTAAACGTTTAAAACAGATCCCTAAACGTTTAAATCAGATCCTTAAACGTTTAAAAGGATCCTTTAACTCTTAAAAAAACAGATCCCTAAATGCATAAACGTAACTCTAAACGCTTAAAACGGACCCCTAAACACTTAAAGAGCTCCTTAAACGTTTAAAACGAATCTCTAAAGCTCTCAAAAACAGACCCCTAATCGTTTAAAACGGATCCCTAAACGTTCAAAAGGATCCCTTAACTCTTAAAAAACAGATCCCTAAATGCTTAAGCGTAACTCTAAACTGTTAAAACGGACCCCATAACACTTAAAGAGCTCCTTAAACGTTTGAAACGAATCTCTAAAGCTCTCAAAAACAGACCCCTAATCGTTTAAAACATATCCTGATACGCTCTAATTTCTTTTAAAATGATAATAATTTTCGTAATCTCTCTCCACTTTCATCATTTTTAATGAGTTTGTGGTGAAATGAAAAAGAAGATGGCTTGAAGAAATAGGCAGTGGTTATTGTCTCTCTCCACCAAGACTACACATGTATATATATATATCATCTTCTAGTTTCTTGGAAAGTTGCCTGTTGAAGGACGTCAAAGTCAGAAAGCTTGCTGAATTTACAGCATTAATAAAAGAAACACGTCGACGTTAACTTTTATTCCTTCTTCAAGATGATGTCTGGTGATTCCCTCTCTTGTAATAAGACTGCATATAGCTGAGAATGAGCCATAACACCAGTTTTGACAATTTGAGACAAAAGTCAACCAATTTGACAAAACTGGTATTATGACTCATCATTACTAGTAAAGTTTTTTACCAGAGTGATAGACATAATGCATCATTCTGATACATGGTTAATGAGAGAAATGCTTCTCTAAGTACATGAATATTGTGGCAAAGAAATATTTTATTATTTAATTTAATATTATTCAATGAAAATATTCAACAGATTATAAAAATATATATTACTCTGTATTTGTGAAATCATCTTTAAAATATTTCTTTGCTTGCTTGCTTAAGATTCCTTAGCTGTAGATAGTTTGGCTGACTTGTTAATAATTTTCGACTCGTCGCTGTGACGTCATCAATAAATACTTTTATATCTTAGGATATTTCAAGGCTTGATTTCTACGCTACAATATAATCCTCCCATGAATATAATACAAAATGATAATGGGGATACCTGAAGACGCCGGTTATGTAAATTTCTCTCTTTTTTGCTTATTCAGCCAGAATATTTACATATTGGTAAATATAATGCTGTATATAAGGATGTGTTTAGTTTTAATAAAGGTGTGTCAGTTATAAATCGGGTGTTGGTGAATTATTAGTGTCATCAGGATGTTGTGGGCACTTTTAAGGAATCATATAGGCTTCAATTAGGTTGGAGACCAGAAGAGGTCTGTCAAGAAGATACAGTCAAGCTCTGCCATAACTATTTAGATAAGGCCAGACATATCCAGGATGCGGCAAGCTTTCCGAGCTTAGTAAGTGAGGCAGTGATTGCATCCTAAACAATACCTATTTGCATATTTTTCAGACAGGGAGGCTCCCCCATTTAGAAAGAGTTCTCCTTCAGACAGAATGGTTCTTCTTGAACACCCATCAGTTCTGCACTCAAGAAGAACTTGTAGATGTAAGACTTTGTAGACGCCAGGAATCGTCATCCAGTCAGCCAGAATACCATAGAAGAATGATAAATTCCTATTACATCATAATAATAACACCTAATCTGCCAAACTAGGATTTTATTTGAGTAAAAAAAATCCATCCAGAGGAAAGTGTCTTGCAGTGAAGTTCAAGGTTAGACAGAGTTTGTTGAATTCGAAGTGACATCTCCATCTGGTGAACTTTTCCTTATATGTAGTTTTTCACTTAAATTATATTATACAAGATATTATTATTTATATATACATACACAAAGCTTTATTAAGACCACCGGTCTTATACAGATTCGCCACAGGAAGAAAGGAATCATAGATGGAGCTCCTATACTCCAGGCAGGGCAGCACCCAACAACAGCCTCCTGGTCCGACGGATGTCCAATGGCGACACGTTCCTTCGTCGTGCATACGTCAAGGTTAGCGTATCACTGAACAGGCGAGTGTGGAATCAGCCGCGTTCTTCACTTTCCTCGTCCAAATAGACCACGACATTCGGCGATTCTATTAATCTCTTCCGAACGGTGACTGCGGCCTTGTTGAATATTATTTATATAAACAATGTTTTCACTAAATCATATTGAATTTTGTGTATAAACATGGAGCTATATAAAAATGTGAAGTCGATAAACCCTGGTAGAGTGTTAGGTTTAGAATTTTTATGTTCGTGTTTTTGTTTATTGTTTATATGTTTAATTAATTTTGTGACCACAAGAAGTTGCGGTCGCATGTATAAAAAATACGCTTGTTTGTTAATATTTAGTAGAGCATGTACTATTCAGCTGCCCAGAATTTCAACTAGAGCGATTATAGATGGCTACACTTCTTAAATTGCCCTTATTCAATGACACTGCCCTATTGAATCTACCAAGACATGCCTGGAAACACTTGTTGAACTGGTTCACTAAGGCTACCAAGACAGACTCATAAACTACAGGACAGCCCAGGTAGTTGGCGATCTATAGATACGCTCCAGGAGCCTTGGTTACCTAGTTGTTATTACTATTACTGTTGTTATTTAAGCAAAGTAGAGTTATTCTGTAAAGATAGGTCAAATATGAATATTTATTATATAAAAATCTTAATTTTTTTAATCTATATTTTTTATTTGGTTGTATCCACTAAACTACAAGTCTAGTAATTGAAGAGTGCCTTGTATAGAAACTTATACCCTACCATGGGACCAAGAGAGAGTGCTGGTGGTGCTGCAGCTTGCTGAAGGTACTCCTGCAGTTACGTGGCTTCTCTGTCTTCATCGACGTTGAACGTCTGGAGGCGGGGAAGTTCGACAACAATCTGCTGGGGTCTATTCGTCAAGCCAGGAACTTCCTGCTGGTACTGACACCCGCGGCGCTGGACCGCTGCGTGGGGGACGTGGACTGCAAGGACTGGGTCCATCGGGTATGTAGATATACTGTGTAGATACTCTCTGTACTCGTGGACAACACCTACACTCATAGACAACACCTACACTCATGGACAACACACCTACACTCATGGACAACACCTACACTCATGGATAACACCTACACTCATGGACAACACACCTACACTCATGGACAACACACCTACACTCATGGACAACACACCTACACTCATGGACAACACCTACACTCATGGACAACATCTACACTCATGGATAACACCTACACTCATGGACAACACACCTACACTCATGGACAACACACCTACACTCATGGACAACACACCTACACTCATGGACAACACACCTACACTCATGGACAACATCTACACTCATGGATAACACACCTACACTCATGGACAACACACCTACACTCATGGACAACACACCTACACTCATGGACAACACACCTACACTCATGGACAACACACCTACACTCATGGACAACACACCTACACTCATGGACAACACACCTACACTCATGGACAACACACCTACACTCATGGACCACACACCTACACTCATGGACAACACCTACACTCATGGACAACACACCTACACTCATGGACCACACACCTACACTCATGGACAACACCTACACTCATGGACAACACACCTACACTCATGGACAACACACCTACACTCATGGACAACACACCTACACTCATGGACAACACACCTACACTCATGGACAACACACCTACACTCATGGACAACACCTACACTCATGGACCACACACCTACACTCATGGACAACACACCTACACTCATGGACAACACACCTACACTCATGGACAACACACCTACACTCATGGACCACACACCTACACTCATGGACAACACACCTACACTCATGGACAACACACCTACACTCATGGACAACACACCTACACTCATGGACAACACACCTACACTCATGGACAACACACCTACACTCATGGACCACACACCTACACTCATGGACAACACCTACACTCATGGACAACACACCTACACTCATGGACCACACACCTACACTCATGGACAACACCTACACTCATGGACAACACACCTACACTCATGGACAACACACCTACACTCATGGACAACACACCTACACTCATGGACAACACACCTACACTCATGGACCACACACCTACACTCATGGACAACACCTACACTCATGGACAACACACCTACACTCATGGACAACACACCTACACTCATGGACAACACACCTACACTCATGGACAACACACCTACACTCATGGAAACACACCTACACTCATGGACAACACACCTACACTCATGGACAACACCTACACTCATGGACAACACACCTACACTCATGGACAACACACCTACACTCATGGACCACACACCTACACTCATGGACAACACACCTACACTCATGGACAACACCTACACTCATGGACAACACACCTACACTCATGGACAACACCTACACTCATGGACAACACACCTACACTCATGGACAACATCTACACTCATGGAAACACACCTACACTCATGGACAACACCTACACTCATGGAAACACACCTACACTCATGGACAACACACCTACACTCATGGACAAACACCTACACTCATGAAAAACACACCTACACTCATGGACAACACACCTACACTCATGGACCACACACCTACACTCATGGACAACACACCTACACTCATGGACAACACCTACACTCATGGACAACACCTACACTCATGGACCACACACCTACACTCATGGACCACACCTACACTCATGGATAATACATCTATACTCTTGGACAACACATCTACACTCATGGACAACACACCTACACTCATGGAAACACACCTACACTCATGGACAACACCTACACTCATGGACAACACACCTACACTCATGGACCACACACCTACACTCATGGACAACACCTACACTCATGGACAACACACCTACACTCATGGACAACACACCTACACTCGTGGACAACACACCTACACTCATGGACAACACCTACACTCATGGACAACACACCTACACTCATGGACAACACACCTACACTCATGGACCACACACCTACACTCATGGACAACACCTACACTCATGGAAACACACCTACACTCATGGACAACACCTACACTCATGGACAACACCTACACTCATGGACAACACCTACACTCATGGACAACACACCTACACTCGTGGACAACACACCTACACTCATGGACAACACACCTACACTCATGGACAACACCTACACTCATGGACAACACCTACACTCATGGACAACACCTACACTCATGGACAACACACCTACACTCGTGGACAACACACCTACACTCATGGACAACACACCTACACTCATGGACAACACACCTACACTCATGGACAACACCTACACTCATGGACCACACACCTACACTCATGGACCACACACCTACACTCATGGACAACACACCTACACTCATGGACAACACCTACACTCATGGACAACACACCTACACTCATGGACAACACCTACACTCATGGAAACACACCTACACTCATGGACAACATCTACACTCATGGATAACACACCTACACTCATGGACAACACACCTACACTCATGGACCACACACCTACACTCATGGACAACACACCTACACTCATGGACCACACACCTACACTCATGGACAACACACCTACACTCATGGACAACACACCTACACTCATGGACAACACCTACACTCATGGAAACACACCTACACTCATGGACAACACACCTACACTCATGGACCACACACCTACACTCATGGACAACACCTACACTCATGGAAACACACCTACACTCATGGACAACACACCTACACTCATGGACCACACACCTACACTCATGGACAACACCTACACTCATGGACAACACCTACACTCATGGAAACACACCTACACTCATGGACAACACACCTACACTCATGGACCACACACCTACACTCATGGACAACACCTACACTCATGGACCACACACCTACACTCATGGACAACACCTACACTCATGGAAACACACCTACACTCATGGACAACACACCTACACTCATGGACCACACACCTACACTCATGGACAACACCTACACTCATGGACAACACCTACACTCATGGACAACACCTACACTCATGGAAACACACCTACACTCATGGACAACACCTACACTCATGGACAACACACCTACACTCATGGAAACACACCTACACTCATGGACAACACACCTACACTCATGGACAACACCTACACTCATGGAAACACACCTACACTCATGGACAACACACCTACACTCATGGACCACACACCTACACTCATGGACAACACCTACACTCATGGACCACACACCTACACTCATGGACAACACCTACACTCATGGACAACACACCTACACTCATGGACAACACACCTACACTCATGGACAACACCTACACTCATGGAAACACACCTACACTCATGGACAACACACCTACACTCATGGACCACACACCTACACTCATGGACAACATCTACACTCATGGAAACACACCTACACTCATGGACAACACACCTACACTCATGGACCACACACCTACACTCATGGACAACACACCTACACTCATGGACCACACACCTACACTCATGGAAACACACCTACACTCATGGACAACACCTACACTCATGGAAACACACCTACACTCATGGACAACACACCTACACTCATGGACAACACACCTACACTCATGGACAACACACCTACACTCATGGATAACACACCTACACTCATGGACAACATCTACACTCATGGATAACACCTACACTCATGGACAACACCTACACTCATGGACAACACCTACACTCATGGACAACATACCTACACTCATGGACAACACACCTACACTCATGGACAACACACCTACACTCATGGACAACATCTACACTCATGGAAACACACCTACACTCATGGACAACACACCTACACTCATGGACAACACACCTACACTCATGGAAACACACCTACACTCATGGACAACACCTACACTCATGGAAACACACCTACACTCATGGACAACACACCTACACTCATGGACAACACACCTACACTCATGGACAACATACCTACACTCATGGACAACACACCTACACTCATGGACAACACACCTACACTCATGGACAACATCTACACTCATGGAAACACACCTACACTCATGGACAACACACCTACACTCATGGACAACACACCTACACTCATGGAAACACACCTACACTCATGGACAACACCTACACTCATGGAAACACACCTACACTCATGGACAACACACCTACACTCATGGACAACACACCTACACTCATGGACAACACACCTACACTCATGGACAACACCTACACTCATGGACCACACACCTACACTCATGGACAACACCTACACTCATGGACAACACCTACACTCATGGAAACACACCTACACTCATGGACAACACACCTACACTCATGGACAACACCTACACTCATGGACAACACACCTACACTCATGGACAACACCTACACTCATGGACAACACACCTACACTCATGGACAACACACCTACACTCATGGACAACACACCTACACTCATGGATAACACACCTACACTCATGGACAACATCTACACTCATGGATAACACCTACACTCATGGACAACACCTACACTCATGGACAACACCTACACTCATGGACAACACACCTACACTCATGGACCACACACCTACACTCATGGACAACACCTACACTCATGGACAACACACCTACACTCATGGACAACACACCTACACTCATGGACAACACCTACACTCATGGACCACACACCTACACTCATGGACAACACCTACACTCATGGACAACACACCTACACTCATGGACCACACACCTACACTCATGGACAACACCTACACTCATGGAAACACACCTACACTCATGGACAACACACCTACACTCGTGGACAACACACCTACACTCATGGAAAACACACCTACACTTATGGACAAAACTTAAGGAAGCTGTACCTTTTAGCATGTATATCGGGATTCAGACAATAACTCTGAAGGATATTACAGTAACCTTTATTGAAGACATACGTGATATCCAAGTGTGAACAAAACAAACAGACAAAAGACGACACCAAAATATGAAACTTCCTTAAGTTTTGTCCATGAGTGTAGTTTCAAAGCTAAATTGATCTTTGGGAGAGGTATGTCCTCTTGCCGGAGAGCTGTTAATTAGTATAAATTGTAATTTAGGGAATGATAACTATCCTTTATAGAGAGATGTCCTCTTATGGAGATTCTACCGCATCTCCAGAGTTCTGTCAACCTTCTTTAGTACACGCTTATTCGGCGGTACAACTACTACAATAGGAAGGATACAGAGAAGATTATCATGGCCCCTGTGATGCCAGTTCGGCGGTACAACTACTACAATAGGAAGGATACAGAGAAGATTAGTATGGTCCCTGTGATACCAGTTCGGCGGTATATCTACTACAATAGGAAGGATACAGAGAAGATTAGCATGACCCCTGCGATACCAGTTCGGCGGTACAACTACTACAATAGGAAGGATACAGAGAAGATTAGCATGGCCCCTGTGATACCAGTTCCGCGGTACAACTACTACAATAAGAAGGATACAGAGAAGATTAGCATGACCCCTGTGATACCAGTTCGGCGGTACAACTACTACAATAGGAAGGATACAGAGAAGATTAGCATGGTCCCTGTGATACCAGTTCGGCGGTATATCTACTACAATAGGAAGGATACAGAGAAGATTAGCATGGTCCCTGTGATACCAGTTCGGCGGTATATCTACTACAATAGGAAGGATACAGAGAAGATTAGCATGGCCCCTGTGATACCAGTTCGGCGGTACAACTACTACAATAGGAAGGATACAGAGAAGATTAGCATGGCCCCTGTGATACCAGTTCGGCGGTACAACTACTACAATAGGAAGGATACAGAGAAGATTAGCATGACCCCTGTGATACCAGTTCGGCGGTACAACTACTACAATAGGAAGGATACAGAGAAGATTAGCATGACCCCTGTGATACCAGTTCGGCGGTACAACTACTACAATAGGAAGGATACAGAGAAGATTAGCATGACCCCTGTGATACCAGTTCGGCGGTATAACTACTACAATAGGAAGGATACAGAGAAGATTAGCATGGTCCCTGTGATACCAGTTCTGCGGTACAACTACTACAATAGGAAGGATACAGAGAAGATTAGCATGACCCCTGTGATACCAGTTCGGCGGTATAACTACTACAATAGGAAGAATACAGAGAAGATTAGCATGGCCCCTGTGATACCAGTTCGGTGGTACAACTACTACAATAGGAAGGATACAGAGAAGATTAGCATGGTCCCTGTGATACCAGTTCGGCGGTACAACTACTACAATAGGAAGGATACAGAGAAGATTAGCATGGTCCCTGTGATACTTGTTCGGCGGTACAACTACTACAATAGGAAGGATACAGAGAAGATTAGCATGGTCCCTGTGATACCAGTTCGACGGTACAACTACTAAAATAGGAAGGATACAGAGAAGATTAGCATGGTCCCTGTGATACTTGTTCGGCGGTACAACTACTACAATAGGAAAGATACAGAGAAGATTAGCATGGTCCCTGTGATACTTGTTCGGCGGTACAACTACTACAATAGGAAGGATACAGAGAAGATTAGCATGGCCCCTGTGATACCAGTTCGGCGGTACAACTACTACAATAGGAAGGATACAGAGAAGATTAGCATGGTCCCTGTGATACTTGTTCGGCGGTACAACTACTACAATAGGAAGGATACAGAGAAGATTAGCATGGTCCCTGTGATACCAGTTCGGCGGTACAACTACTACAATAGGAAGGATACAGAGAAGATTAGCATGGTCCCTGTGATACCAGTTCGGCGGTATAACTACGACAATAGGAAAGATACAGAGAAGATTAGCATGGCCCCTGTGATACCAGTTCGGCGGTATAACTACTACAATAGGAAGGATACAGAGAAGATTAGCATGGCCCCTGTGATACCAGTTCGGCGGTATAACTACGACAATAGGAAAGATACAGAGAAGATTAGCATGGCCCTTGTGATACCAGTTCGGCGGTACAACTGCTACAATAGGAAGGATACCGAGAAGATTAGCATGGCTCCTGTGATACCAGTTCGGCGGTAGAACTACTACAATAGGAAGGATACCGAGAAGATTAGCATGGCCCCTGTGATACCAGTTCGGCGGTAGAACTACTACAATAGGAAGGATACCGAGAAGATTAGCATGGCTCCTGCACAAGAATGACAGGCAAAATCGTGAAGCGTTCCACCTTCTTTAGTCCACTACAAGGATTACGTAGTGTCCTCCAGTTCTCCCAACCTGCTTTTTAGAAAAACGTCCAGTGCAAGACTGGAGTTTATTAATTCTATTTTACCCTGTTTCTATCCTAAATAAGAGCTTTATGTTTAATTAAACTAACCGTATTACCCGGCTTCGCCCGTGTTCTACTCGAGTGAATATATGCCCAATGAATATGGTTTACTATTATATTATGGGAACTCTTATGATTAGCCCTTAATAGTATTGCGGATTTCGACAAATTACAAAAAAAAAAAAAGCATAAGACACCGTAACTCTTTTTGTTTACTTGATTAAAGGAAACTTTCGGACAAGCCGAAACTAACTGAAACGTAAATAAAAGAGTTGCGGCATCTTAATAGTATATTTGTGTTAATGGGAATTCATTAATATATAACAATATATATGTCGTAAACCCGGGTAAGACAACAAGTGAGTTTGATGCAGTCGGGGTTAAGTGGCAAGGCGTGCAGAGTGGGAAGTCCGCACGGGACAGCAAGGACAAAGTTTGGGATCAAAAGGCGTTCTCCTAGTACGTCTCAAGAGGCACCAGGACCAGGGGAAAGTTGAGGATTAACAGAGGAAAGCTCGGCGTCCTGTATGAAGCCGCGGAGACAGGGAGAAGCCAAAACGGCGGCCACGAGGGCCGTCGTGAGATGGCCACGGAGCTAGTACCGAGCGGGCCTGTCAGAAATCCCAGCCGAACCTAACTAATTGTAAACATCCGGACAAACGCCCCTTTTTCTCCCTCTGACCGGATACCCTGGGATTGATTTTTATTGGTCTGTGACTTATGTGGGTCATCTTCCCCTCCCCTGGGGTGACAAGCTGGTGTCACTTTGAGACGACTAGAAAAGACGTCATACTTTATTACTTACATATCACATTGTTTAAATTACGATATATGTAATTCTACTGTTCTAAAAGCTTATGTACATAGTTTGCAATAATTCCATTTCTAAGATTCCACCCTTCAGTGTAGCATATATAAACAGAATGATCCAATACAGTATTAGAACTCTAAAGAAGCGGTCTGGTTAGATTAAATTGGCGAAACCGATGGAAGGATTTACCACTGATGAATCAAGCCCTCTCAATATATTTTTCCATCGCAGTAAGTACAGTAGAAGTTTGATTGAGGTGTAAAAGAAACATTCGCGTCTTTTCATTTGCTAAATATTCTTCAATTTGATCTGATATTATGGTTCATATAGTTTTCTCAGCAGTTCTTGGTACTGAAGTGGTTTGCTAGTGTCTTCTTCTGTCTATGTCGTTGACCAAATAAATTTGGTTCTTCTGTCTTTTGGGACGATTTCTCTTCGCAAGGACAAGAGAGTGTCATTCTTCATTACAAGAATAAAGTTGAAAGTTTATCTCCTGGCTTTCATTATGTCCCCTTTAGTGTGTTAGCCATCCCATTAGGATGTTGTCCGTCCTCTACTGTAGTTGTACTTATACTGGGAGGTACAAATAGGGGTTTTACATTAATAATGATTGAGACCAAAATGTTATTTATCAGAACTCACAGTATTTTTAGAGGACTTTAAAAAAATATAAAAGTAAGGACAGTAGAAAAGTTTGATTGATGTGTAAAAGAAACATTCGCGTCTTAATGTTTTTATTTGAGTATTTGTTATATCCATGTTAATGGAGGTTTGAAGTGTAATCATTGATGTGTGAGCCAAGTCCTTCCAATATTTTTTACCGCAGTAAGGACAGTAGAAAAGTTTGATTGATGTGTAAAAAGAAACATTCGTGTCTTAATGTCTTCATTTTCTATAATCAACTGGCCGTTTGGACTACCATAAGTGTACATGTGTGTACCTACACTTCACTGTGATGGACAGTGACGCCAGTGTGACGGCAGGAAGTGGTAGCCGCCCTACAGAGCCAGTGCAAGATCATCCCCATCACTGACAACTTCAACTGGCCCGAGTCCGACAAACTCCCTGAAGACATGAGATCGGTGCTCAAGTTTAACGCCATCAAGTAAGTACTACATTGGAAATTACCTTGTGTTCATAATGTGGTTAATTTTATACTCATGTTGAAGGATTTATAATAACCGAAAGCTTGGGAGATTGATTCAGACAATAACTCTGAAAGATATTACAGTGATCTTTATTGAAGACATATGAGATAACCAAGTGTGAACAAAATCGCTTTGTCTCCTTCAAAAAAACAAAAACAATGCGGCGCTGAGTTTATTTATACAAAAATATAATGCCTTGACAAAGATTGGTGTTCAGCCAACCGAAATATTAGCAAATAAATATTTTATTCAATCCAATATATGTCTTTTTTTTATTATGTAATATTATTAGTGTCAAGGCATTACATTTTTGCATAAACAAACTCAGCGCCGCATAGTGTTATAATATCACAGTTGAAATAACTTTAAAAATACAAAGTAGGTGGGGGAAATTTGTGCATGTAAAAATTATTATAAAAATTACAATCGGAATAAGTTAAATATCTTTAAATATATTAAAGGAGAAAAAATAATGAAGTCTATCCTATATTTTAAAATATTTGTATTAAGTACATAAAATATAAATCATTAAGAGATAAATGTAAAAATATATGTATGTGATAATCTGTATATAGCAATATGTAACCCCACTACAATCTATGCAATGTATCGTCAAAAGATTTAATAAAATTTAGGCTTCGCGAGAAGGGAAAGAACAATTAACAGGATTGCATCATCCAGGAAGTAAAAGTCACTGCCCAGGACCCATAAAACTTAAGTTCAAAGACCTTCTTCTTCCTGGAAGATTGCAATCATGGCGACAATGGAGGTACTAAGCCAATCACAGTTAAGCATGACAAATCAACAACCTATCACCTTTAAGCATGACCAACTGATAGCGAATCATCAGAGAGCACGTGGAAGGATCTCCACCAATGAGAAGTCGAGAGAGTTGATGACGATGATCTCGGACAAGAAGTAAAAAGAAGGTAGATGACCGTGCTAGAAGCAAGGTGTGCTCAACATAGGCTCCAACCAAGGTAGTGTCCGCTCCATCATGTGAAAGGCAAAGTACCTCCTCCAGTCTCATCACTCTCCCTTTCGCAAGGTCTATTTTCTATCCCATCCAGGTGTGCTCGTTCTTCCCCTGTGGAAAACCACCATTCGACCAAGACTGCGCCATCAATCGCCAATCCAATCAAATCCACCCAACCACACAATTCACCAATTCAACTTAATCCGACATAGGATTCAACAATTCACCAGGATTCAAACGGTCATCACATAGAGTCGACAGGATCCAACACGATCCGACAGGAGAGAGAGAGAGAGAGAGAGACAATTGACAATTGACATATTTTTATTGACATCTTGTCAATACATGTAAAGTGCACAGTCCGCACTAATTATAAGAAAATGAGAAATTTATAATGAGGATGATGGTTATAATAAAAAATGATTTTAAAAATAATTTAAAAATACAACTATGTACATGGCGCCTCTGCCACCGCTGCAGAGTTTGATGGAAGATCGCCAATGGGTCCCCAGAGATACCACGCATCTCGCGATCTACGAAGAAGACGTAGATGGCATGCTTTGCCGCTGAGGAGATGGTGATGGCGTGGTTCTCGAGGTTCACCGCGAAGATCCAGGATTGCAGGTCCGGCGGCCGCCCGATGATGGAGAACACCTCTCGGATGAGAGGGCGGACGGCGCTGCAGGACCAGTAGCGATGAGCCAGCGACAGGTCGCTGGAGCCGCAGGCGATGCAGACGGGCTGGCTCGACGCCGGGTGCCCCGGATGAGGCAGGGCGTGCAGGGCTAGCCGCAGAGCGATGTCCGCTGCATGGCCCCCGAAGGAGCAGCGACGGAGAGATGAGAACGCCAGGCTGGTGGAGGGCACGTCGACGACAGGCGCCCAGCGCCGGAGATACCGCGAGATGGGAACGGCGGCCAGGCGGGGACGCTCCAACATGCGACGCGCAGTGCGTGTGCTGATGCGCAAGAACGGCGTGGCCGTCCCGCGCAGCACCACGGCTTCCTCCAAGAGAGAGACTCGACAGGATTCACCCCGAATATTATAGTGAGTCGACAGGATCTTACACAACTCAACACGATCCGACAGAAATTCAACAGGATTGTTACAGAGACTCAACACCCGATCACCAATCCGACATGTATCTATTAAAACATTTGAAATTAAATTTAAAATGATTTAAACAAAAATTGTAAGGATGGTTTTTTTTTTTCATTTTAACCATAAAATTTGTATTTTAAAAATTCATTCATATACCATATATATTATATATATATTATATATTATATTAAAAATGAATCCAATTAAAATTTCACTTTAAACGGGACGGCAATAATACAAAGCCAATTTTAGTTCCAACTTTTGCCACTCGAGCGCCACCGTCGATTTGATTCAGGGTCCATAAACTGACGTATATGGATCCAATTTTGAATTTACTTTTTTAACTTAAACTTAACGTCGCAATTTATTGTCAACATTATCTACTCTGTATAACACACCACCAGTCTATCTAGATTCTATTTAAGACCTACAATATTTAAACCTTATCATCATTTAAGACCAGGATTTTAAAGTCCTAAATACAAGTCACGTAGGGCAACTAATCTATCTATATATATATAAATGAATGTATGTGTGTCTGTCTGTCCTTTATGCCTGACCAAACCACTCATTGGAACGCCATGAAACTTTGGGAAGTTATTTAGTATAGTACTGAAAAGGTTTCTAGCAAATAAAATGTTTGAAATAACTTTTCGCCTAAAAATAATCAAGTTAAATATTCTAATTTATCTGTTATAATTCAACAATCTGCTCTAAATATTATCATGATGATACGATGATTTTGTAATGTAGAAAATTAGGAAAGACAAAATTCAGGATGACACGGCAATTTATTTGAGACAAAAATAATGATACAATTCCAAGGCAAGATACTATTCCTTTAACTTCCAATTACCGAGGGAACCAATTAATATTGATTTTATTCAACTTATCGAGTATTTTTCAAGGGACCGGGAAAAAATGTTCACTTTATCGAGAGATTCGTTAGACAAACCTTTACTCGGGTAAAACCCGGGCGAAGCCGGGTACATCCGCTAGTTGTGAATAAAAATTTGTAAGAGAAAATCAACAACAAAAAACCTTTATTAGATACAACAAGTTATCAAAATTCGAAACTATTTTAAAGGCGTAAGATTCTTTTTGAAATTAAACAATTTCTACTGCCCTTACTGCAATGGAAAAATTAATGGGAGGGCCTGGCTCATCAGTGGTGAACCCTCCCAGCGGTTTCGCCAGTTTAACAAAGATGGTCGTTAATGGAGGTGATCAAACCTTATGTCCAGTATGTCAACATGACTTATGGCCACGTGCCTGGATACTACACCTGTGTAGGTTGTGTGTGTGGTTACGTATATCAACATGGTTTACTCTGAAGATAGAGAGAGAGATTGAGAGACAAATAAGAGATTTTTAAAAAGCTACTTTATTAAATCCTTCATAATATATAGGCTTAAATATACAAGATGAATTAATAAATGAAGTTACTAAGGATATAAATATACATAGTGTGATAAATTACATGTTATGTAATTAAAGTAAGTAAGAAGGTTAAATCCGTAACCAATTTAACTTTACATATTATTTATTATTAATAGCATTTTTACAAAAAAAATCTTGGTTTATATGTTTACATGAAAACAACAAAAACAATAAATATTATATACATACAAGTTTCTTTTCAAACACGAGCTCAGCCATTGTTACTCTGTAAAATATTTCAACACATTAGTCCCATACAAGATTCTCCCAGATACACAAGTAAACATAGCAGATATCTAGAGAAAGTGGAGATTAACATCGACCTTTCTTCAAGTTGAATCTATCATCTGTGTTGTGTCTATTGTCTGTGCTGTTTTCCAGAATTTTTGAAAATCTAATGTATTGGGTTTGCTTTTTACTACTTTTGCCATTAAAACATATGGAGATTTATTTTTATAAACACAATCTTTTGACGGAGAATTTCCATTTAAGACAAAATCATATGAGATTTTCTGGTCCTTAGCGATGTCTAGAATCGAGAATAGACTTGTTTATATTAGCAATGTTTATATCCATTCAGTACCTTAGGTTTATTTATTTATTTAGAAGATCTAAAACCCACCACATTCCCAAGTTCCAGTTATCTGGGAATTGTACTCACACTCTCCTCTTGACCCAGGATGTCCTGATGTACAGTGGTGTCGTTGTACAGTAGTACACCCATACCTCGCTTTGCGTCGGGGTTACGTTCCAAAAAAACACGACGCAAATTGAAACAACGCAAAGTGAAAATATGTGAAGGCGCAATCAAAAACAAAGGTGTTGCCATATTTTAGGGGAAAAAATAATAAAAAAATTAAAGACTTGAATCCAAAACAACGCAACTTCGAAAATCTAACGACGCACAGTGAAAATCAGTAAAAATTAAGCAGCGACGCAACTTCGAAAAAAACGCAAAACGAAACGACGCAAAGCGAGGTGTATATTGGTGTATAACCTCCCATGAAAGACCATCCATGGATACTCCTGGTCTCTTATTGGAGGTTGTACTATGTGTGACTAAGTCATATTTTATTCTACAAAGATGGTCGTTCAGGGAGATGGATCAAACCTTATGTCCAGTATGTCAACATGACTTATGGCCACGTGGCTGGATACTACAACTGTGTAGTTGTGTGTGGCTACGTATATCAACAAGGTTTACTCTGAAGATAGAGAGAGAGATTGAGA